>JBCJKE010448159.1:2040-14611 GCA_039654525.1 Melibe bucephala | reverse complement strand
CTATCTAAACAGCCCTCTATGTTTAGAGTTTAGTGAAGCAAACTGCTATCTAAACAGCCCTCTATGTTTAGAGTTTAATGAAGCAAACTGCTATCTAAACATCCCTCTATGTTTAGAGTTTAGTGAAGCAAACTGCTATCTAAACATCCCTCTATGTTTAGAGTTTAGTGAAGCAAACTGCTATCTAAACAGCCCTCTATGTTTAGAGTTTAATTAAACAAACTGCTATCTAAACAGCCCTCTATGTTTAGAGTTTAATGAAACAAACTGCTATCTAAACATCCCTCTATGTTTAGAGTTTAATGAAGCAATGCTATCTAAACATCCCTCTACGTTTAGAGTTTAATGAAATAAACTGCTATCTAAACATCCCTCTATGTTTAGAGTTTAATGAAACAAACTGCTATCTAAACATCCCTCTATGTTTAGAGTTTAATGAAATAAACTGCTATCTAAACATCCCTCTATGTTTAGAGTTTAATGAAATAAACTGCTATCTAAACATCCCTCTATGTTTAGAGTTTAATGAAGCAAACTGCTATCTAAACATCCCTCCATGTTTAGAGTTTAATGAAATAAACTGCTATCTAAACATCCCTCTATGTTTAGAGTTTAATGAAGCAAACTGCTATCTAAACAGCCCTCTATGTTTAGAGTTTAATGAAGCAAACTGCTATCTAAAGAGCCCTCTATGTTTAGAGTTTAATGAAGCAATGCTATCTAAACAGCCCTCTATGTTTAGAGTTTAATGAAACAAACTGCTATCTAAACAGCCCTCTATGTTTAGAGTTTAATGAAACAAACTGCTATCTAAACAGCCCTCTATGTTTAGAGTTTAGTGAAACAAACTGCTATCTAAACAGCCCTCTATGTTTTCCTTCACAGGGATCTGGCTGCCCGTAATTGCTTGGTTTCCTCTAAATCTCCGGATAATATGATTGTGAAAATCGGCGACTTTGGTTTGGCGAGGGACATTTATAAAAATGACTACTACCGCAAAGAGGGTGAGGGACTGCTTCCTGTCAGGTGGATGTCTCCTGAGTCCCTCGTCGATGGATTTTTCACAACTCAGTCAGATATATGGTAAGGATTATGTGGGGTGTGTTGTTAGGATTATGTTTTAGGTGTGTTGGGGGGATTATGTCAGATATATATCGAGGATTATGTTGGATAGCATAAGTAATAATAATAATAAATAACAATGAGGATAATACTAATAATAATAATAGTAATAACAACAACAAAATAAAAATAAAAAAAGCCCTTTATTAACTCCGGGGGAGAATAGGTCTATAGGGTCTATCCCGAAGCAAGACCGGAATAGACCCAGGCGTCAGCCGCAGTGCAGCGCGGCCAAATTAATGATATTAATAACAGCAACAAAAATAATAGTAGGGTGGTCACTGATCAAACTACATGCACCTTAAATTCAATTATGTAATATATCATGTACGTATGTACTTTGTTACCCCCTTGCCAATTCGTCTAATAACCCGCTCCGTCTAATAGCCCGTTTTCTTTGTCACCCGAAGGGAGACTACTGTACAATAATAATAGGAATAATGATAATAATAATAATAATAATTATTATAATAATAATAATAATAAAAATAATAATAATAATAATGGAGATTTCTTTCTTAGTTCCATCTTGTTTGGTTTTTGTTGGTTTTCGGGTTGTTTTTTTTTATTACTCCCAAAAACTGTAGGCTAAGTAGGTAATAAACTTCTGAATGAGTTTTGAATTATAAACATACTTTAGGAGATATTCGATACACTTTTGGGGGGATTTTTTTTGCTTTTTAGTTTTGTTCTGTTATTTATTTATTTGTTTTTGTGGTTGACCCAATATTGAGGGCTAGAAAGAGAAAAAATTCAAAAGAATTGAAACTCTTTACAAAGTGATCACCTTCTTCAACATAATATTAATATTCTTTGTTTCCCTTCATCTATTTTCAGGGCGTTTGGAGTTTTGATGTGGGAAGTCTTGACTTTGGGCCAACAGCCATACCCTGCCCGCACAAACATTGAGGTTTTGCATTTCGTCAGGGCCGGTGGCAAACTGGAAAGACCCGAGAAATGTGCTGATGACACGTAGGTGCTTTCTTTTCATCCCCAAACCCCATGACAATATCAACATCAAAATGACATTACTTTGGGCGTATCTGACCAATTCATTTTAGATTACAATTTTTTGTATGTTATTTTTAATGTTATATATTTAGTTGTCCAAGAAGTTTCATCCTTTTCTTTTCTTGCAGTCTATCATTATTGTCAAGTGTAACTGACCCTTGAATTGAATTAAATATGTACTCCTCTCTGGTAATAAAGAAACAAGTGAACCAATGGCTTTTCCTAATCTTTGCGCCGATGACATCCATACACGCAGATATTCCCTCATGCGAATGTGTTGGAGTTTCGATGCTGAAGAACGCCCTTCATTTGCCTACATTTTACAAGAGTTGGAGACCTTTGCCGACAAATGTTCTCACATGACTCCCGAGGAAATAGATGGACTTTCTCCGCATATCGATGATGGTAAGAATATTTTTAGCTCATGCCTTTTTCACTTTCTTCAGTTTGAACTCAATTTCCGTTTTTACTTTTTTTAAATCTGAACATTGAATTCATGCTTTCATTACAGACAATTTAAAAGCAACGCATATATATGTATATAATGCGACTTTAATTTCTATCTTTCTCCTGTCTCCATATTTGTATCACTTGATCAATGTTATTAACCTCCATCTCTTTGCCTTCCTCCCTCCCCTACTTTCCATTCATGGATCCCCGTCTCCACAGACCCAAAAACTTCGCAGTCAATAATGAAACCATCTTTTGCACCACACACTACAAGCAACTTTTCACCAGAAAGGGTAACTACGATGAAGGCTTTGGCCGCGCCCAGCACAAGAAGAGGTGGAACAGCAACCCTAACCTCGCTGATGGTGTCAACAAAGAAGGAGCCGACAGAAGTCCAGCAGAAGTTAAATCTTAGAAGTTTTGTACTAATTTTCTCTCTCCTTTTTTTTATTTATTATTCTTGTTTTTTTAGTAGCAGTAACTGCGATCAACTTGTCTGGGCGGGGTGGGAGATTGGATACATCGTCCCATTGGGGTCAGTTTGATTAAGCGTCTGTATGTGGTGTGTGTATGCATATGTGTGTATGTGTGTGTGTGCTCGCGCCTGCATATGTGTTCCTCTTTTCTGAAAGATCATTGATGTTTGGCATCCCCAGAAAATGGCGCAGGTTGCAGGACATGAGTAAGATTAAAACAGCATGTTCAATGTCAAGTTAATTATAAATTATATTATTCTTTTTGCCCCACTAGTTTGGATTTCTCGACTTATCAACGTGGTAAAATGTTTGGCCTTGAGACACCTGTGCCATTTAATATAGAAATATATTAATGAAAAAGAAGATGGGGTCATTTTAATTTTAATTACTTTTTAAGGCATTCGAACAAGAAAACAGATTTGTGTGTTGTCTTGAAGAGTTGCATTTTCTTAAATTAAATTAACTTTTTGGCCATATTTTTTTTACTTTCGTATTTATTCTTTGTTCATTCTTTCTATCTACTCGTGTCATGTTTCCCTCACACTAGACAATAGTGTGATGTCTCATCTTCCAGTATTGAAAATAATGTGCTTTGTGCAGTCTTGTTTGAGAATCATATTATGTTGTTGGTCTTTACATTTTTTTTCTTTTCTGCAATGAAGAAAGAAAAGGTATATTATTATTATATAAATATTCACATTATGTTTTACTTGAAGGTGAAACCTAAAAATGTAACAAAGATGTAACCAAAGCTGTACATAAAGTCCATTCAGTTTGACTCAGCACCATAGCTTCACATTCTATTTACTCAGATCATTCTGTTGATTACGTAAATGGATAAGTGGAAGTCATTTATTTCTCCTCTACCAACAGCAGTTTTGTTAATGGCTTTTTCTTTTGTACCTTTGATAATCAATGAACTTGAATCAGTGGCAGTTGGGGTATTTTCGTGCCTTGATTGGTTTTTATCGTCACCACATAAGGTCATTTAAAATAGATAAGATATTGGCTGTCATTCTCCCCGGACGGCTGTTTTTTGGTTTTTTTTATTTTCCAAGATGTAAAATATTTATATATGTAGTGATCTGAATTCTAAACATGCTAAACATAATGCTTCCAGGACAGCTTTGAATTTTTCAAGACGTTAAACAAGAACTGAGAAAAATTATGACATTTTTTTCAAAATACTTTACAGCAGTTCCTCAGTTCCCTCAATACATGGGCAATGTTCATAAGAAAGACTGGGAATGGGAACTATAGAGCATCCAAATCATTAATATTCACAATGAAAATGTAATGTACAAGTTCTACTTAATTTTAATCTTCATTCAGTGTTCCTCTCAAACAGGCCACAGATCAAATTGATCAAATGTTTTGTTGAATTTTTCTCATGAAATAAAGAAACAAAAAATTTGCCCGAGGTGCCTAGAAATTTATCTGAACTGTATTGCTATTACTGTTGTTATGAAATGTGTTCCTTTCAATGTTTGTCTTTTTGTTGGTGTTCTTTTTATTCAATTACATGAAATCATGCAGTTGTTACTAGCTGTTTAATAACTATTGTCATCATCCATATTTTTAATGTTCAGGAGAAAGTAGTCTCTGAAATTGGAAATAAATTAAATGAACCCACTCCTAATCAGCGAAATTTCTATTTTCTCTTGCAGTTTTTGTTTTATTTTTGTTTTTGTTGCTGTTACTGTTTTTTATGTGGTTTTTAAAAATTAGTTTTGAATGCAATATATTTGGTAAAAGTCTTTTGTTGTTTCTTTTAGTTCTTTGTTTTGTTTGAGAGAGGGGTCATGTTTCCCTTTTATTAGAAAAAAGTTATACTTTGAATGTTCAACATTTAACATTTAGGATGAATTCTCACAAGGGCAATTTCATGCCAAATACATACAAGTTGTCAGATAATAAGCACGGAGACCAAGCAGTTCTACTGTTACCCTTTATGGTGGAAATTCCGAAACTAATTAAAACAAACCAAAAGAGAATTCTTGCCTGTGAACTTATATATATATATAATACATTTGCGTGTCTTTTCATTTCACAGACGTTTCAGCTTCTCTCCTTTCAACATCACCAGATCATCATGTAATTGTTTCTTTGTTCTTTTCTGTTTGTCAATGCATAAGACGAATTGGATTGAATATCAATGCAGGTTGGGCCCTCACCACCCAAGGGTATAGCCAGTGTTCTAAGAGTTACTCACTCTGTCCAAATAATGAATCATTGGTTTATTTTTCTACTTCTTTTGATTTGGTATACCTACTGTGTTGCTTGTTTCATTTTGTAATGTTGCCTAACTCCATACTGCATAATTTGATTTTTTTTTTTTTCAATGTTGTAATTTTCTAATCACTGGTTAAAGATTAAATGAAAGTATTGTCATTTGATGCTGGTTTTGTGACTTGTTGTCTCCTTTTCATTAATTAAACTATACGACATATTGTATTACAATGCAATGATGATGTAACAAGAAAATCTTTGCATCTCAGAAAATGCTCAGAGTTGGGGAATTGTAAGCTTGTGATCAGTAATTAAATATTTGTTGTAGGCTAGGAATGGATTTATGAAGAATGTTCAGAGTACCGGTATTGTTTATTTTGTTTTGGATTTGTTTGGTTTTTGTCTTGACATTAAATTGATTGACCTGAAGCCTTTCACCAAGGCGATCCATAGACGTACAGGTGACAAGAATATTGGAAGAAATTATTTCACAGCCCAGGAGTGAGACACGATATAGAAATGGTTGAAGTAAATGTGAGCATATTAAATGCTTTTGGGGGGAGGGGAGTTTGAGGAGACCTTTGGCTTCCTATTTTTTTTTTCACCATAGGCATACCCTTAAGTATTCATTTTTTTATTTTTTTCAAGCATGTGTTGAGTTAAATATGTCATGGTCATGAAATGTCTAGTTTCCTTTGAGTAAACTGTAAATTAAATAGTATAAATTACTTGTGTGTTGTTAAGGTTCAAGGTGAAACCAGGGATTTTCTTTTTTTTTTTCTTAACTTTCACTTAGAAAATGTTTTGATGTCACATGATGATACTCCTTGCATTCAATGCTGTTGTTTCTTGAAACTTGAATATATATAAACTGTTGTTATTCTTTGTTTTGTTCAAACTTTGTAGTATTCTCTTAGGTACATCATCAACACACATGGGTTTTTCGATTCTTATATATTAGCGCCTTGCAGTAAATGAGATTTAATCAACGATAGCATTTCTTGCCTCTGGGAAATGAGTAAAACTCACAAAGTTATAAGAAATGTAATGTGTATGGCACTCACTCTGAACCTTCTCTTATAGTTTTATTTATCTCATGTATCATTTATTCTGAAGGATTACAGTAGGGAGGATTTCGGAGAGCTACAAGGGTGTGAGCATTTTTTGGAATGGAAAACTGTCAAGTACAAATGTACCAGTTTAGTTGGTTAAAATTAAAATGGAAACTAACAAGGATCTAGTTGGTAACTGAAAGCTTGATAATGACCTAGAGCTTGACTTGAAATCTCAGCAAGAACTCATGCTTTAATTTACTGAACAGGGCATTTTAACCATGACACTGGTATTATTTACATCGAAATCTCATGAGATTGCTTGGAATTGATTTTTTTATTTAAAAATCTGTCTGGAATTCAATCATATTCAAGCATGCCATGAGATGCCTTTTTCTACGCAAGTTTCCGATTCTCAAGAGATATTCTCTAAATCATTTTGTTTTAGAATCTGAAAAGCTGAAAAGCCAGACTCCTGGCTACAATATCATCCAAGCAACAGTATCTGTATCTTCAGTTCTTACAATGTTTGTAACTGTAAAAATATTGTTGATGGAAAGCATGGACTAATCAAATTGAGCCTGCTGTAAGATTCGCAACAACGTTAGCATATTTTTCTATGATCAGATGATACTGCAGGTTTTCTTTTGTCTATTCGAAAATTCTCACTTCGGAAGAAATTTGTTTGTAGCAAGATGCTCACGGGTGAGATGTCTTGATATTGCGAGTGAAAGTCATCACAAGGGTCAATTTCGTTTTCCTAAACTTTTTATATCAAGTGTAATAAAATATAATGCGTTCTTTATTATTACTGCAAATAAACATTGATTAAGCTTCAAATTCTCTCATCTTTCCATTCATTTCTGGCATTCAATAAAATGAGGCAATGATGTTTTGTGAGGCAATGATGTTTTGTTCACTGTGTATGTGGATACATGGAAGATGCATGTTTGTCCATTTTATTTTATTTAGTTTACTTTTAATACTAATACTAAGAATCATAATTAAAGGAAAACAAAAAATGCCTCAACGTAATCAATATCAAATTCTTTACTTTAAAAAATATGTAGGCCAACATATATATATACATAGTATTACATGTACATTAAACATGCATGCAAGTAAAACCACCTTTTGTAGCAATATCGTTTACAACTTTTTCAAAGCTGTTTGCCGAACATTTTTCACAACTGCATCATCCTCATCTATGTACGTATTGTGATATTTATTCTCATTATGTGCAACTGCACCAACCCCATCCACACA
Source organism: Melibe bucephala (assembly GCA_039654525.1). Lineage (NCBI taxonomy): Eukaryota > Metazoa > Mollusca > Gastropoda > Nudibranchia > Dendronotidae > Melibe > Melibe bucephala. The sequence continues at coordinate 7,005 of JBCJKE010448159.1, read as the reverse complement.
TCAATGATTTCAACCTACACATTATTATCATTAGTGTCATTTCAACCTACACATTATGAGCCTTCGTGTCATTTCAACCCACACATTGTGAGCATTCCTGTCATTTCAACCTACACATTATGAACCTTCATGTAATTTCAACCCACACATTATGAGCATTCGTGTCAGTTCAACCTGCACATTATGAGCCTTCGTGTCATTTCAACCCACATTATGAGCCTTCGTGTCATTTCAACCCACATTATGAGCCTTCCTGTCATTTCAACCCACACATTATGAGCATTCGTGTCATTTCAACCTACACATTATGAGCCTTCGTGTCATTTCAACCTACACATTATGAGCCTTCGTGTCATTTCAACCCACACATTATGAGCCTTCGTGTCATTTCAACCTGCACATTATGAGCATTCGTGTCAGTTCAACCTGCACATTATGAGCATTCGTGTCAGTTCAACCCACACATTATGAGCATTCGTGTCAGTTCAACCTACACATTATGTGCAGCTAAAATTAAAACAACTGGAAAAGCTAGCCGATCCTGAATTCTAGTCTTTGTGTTCCTTTATGCTTCTTTAAAAATCACAGTGATAATAGATAAACAAAACTTTCAAAAAAGCATGTCCTCATTCTTTGACAATATAGTTAGGTAGTCCAAACTAAAAATTTTTTTAGGAGTGAATTATAAATAAATGGTACCATCTCATAGATCTTTTAATTCTGATTAATTTGACATATAATTTGTCCAGATTGCTGAACTATTAAGAAAGCCTTCAGCCATATGCCACAACAACAAAAAACAACAGATCTGCTGACCAGCAGAATAAAACATGACCATAAAGTTGGAACACTTTCATAATAATAGTTTCACAATTAGGCCAACTATGCCAACTTTGAGTTGGATTTTGATTAATAATAATAATGATGATAATAACAATAATGTTAATAATAATTATAATAATATCAATAATAATAATAATAATAATAAATTATAATAATAATAATAATAATAATAATGATAATAATAACAATCATAATAATGTATACCAAGTGAACAATGTGTATCCATTATATTTATATCTCATGCTCAGTGCACCATGATTATTTGCATACAGTGAAACATTGATATAAAGAACAAGCCCAGGCAATGAAATTAGTTCTTTATATCAGTAGTTCCTTATTTCAGTCGCACATGATAGTAATAGTATACATAATACTATGTATGAACTATAGTTTTCCCATTCATACAATTTGCGTTATTGTACTCATACTCATAGTGAATAGGACAGTCGCATTTTGGAACTAATATTGACTAATCACTGGTTGTAAGATTCAGAAAACATACGTAGGCCTACAGACATGTACCCTTCTGTAACCTATAGCCATGTTTACAACAACAGGACAATGACATGTGATATCACCAGATCTAGATCTATGACTAGTTTAATTTAGTTTAAACTAGATTGCCTCTCACAATGCGTGTGGGAGTGTGGGACGTGTGCTCGAAAAGCAAGCCTATCTCCATCCCTTCTCCCTCCTCAAGCTAAGGGCCAGCCTGTGATTGCTACAGGCATACTACATATGCTAGATCTAGTACTAACTAGTATTGTATTATTTGTATGTTCCTTACGGCTACAACCTTGTCTAGATCTAACACTAACAGAGAAAAGATTCAAATCTGTTGTGTAATTGTAATTGTGTCTGTGCAAGTGTATATGGCGGACACAATGGAGACACAATGCATTGCAAGACTTGCACTTGCACCAAAGTTGCCCAACCCTGGGTTCCACCAGTCTCAAAATGGACTAGTTCGTTACTTCAGTCGTAAATAAGAGGGAAAAAGACTTCTTGGGCAAGAAAAGGAGTTTGTTACAGCCGTCAGTTTGTTATTGAATGTTCACTAAATACGTCAAAATATTATTGACACAAAGAGAGAAAAAAAATGGGCAAAGAAATGAGTTCTTTATTTCCGTCAATTCGTTTCAAACATGTTATTATGAGTGTGTTCTACTATATTTTAATAATTTTACATCACAGTCACAGAATTGCTTTTATGAATTCCAATTTATAATATATGGTGATTATGAAGTTTGAGATGGACAACAAACATTCAAAAAATTTGACTGAGGCATGGAAATAGATTCTCTTTATACTTCACTCACAGTAGAGACTCACACTATTCAAAGAAATCACTAAGATGATAAAACACATACATAAGCAATTGTAAATCAAATAATGTCTAATCCTAGCAACATTAGTACAGATTTAAATGCTCGATTTTGACTCTCTTTACTGTTTTCAAAGCGATCTTCCAGCGCAGACAAATTTGTGTCAGACCGCACAACGAAGAGCGTGTCGTATTCTAGATGAACACCTGAAAGAATTGCTTTTCCACCGTTGTTTCCAATGTCAGTTTTAACTATGGCTGCCGGAGTTCCATCCAGATCACGGAACGTGGCTAAGGGAGTCACTTGGGTGACCTCTGACTCAGGTTTGGGGTTGTCACTTGGTATGAAAGCCCCGCCTCCATCGATATAGGAGTAAAAATCATCGGTAAAGGAAGGGCTATGAAATGTCACCAAAGCAGCATTCACCCCTCTGTTGGTGTTGTACTCAAACCCATGAAACACAGGCCCTCTTCCAATACCTGAGGGAGATTGAAAAACAACAAAACTAATAGATTTTAACCTTTTGAAATTGTCCACATGTACAAACATTGCATGCAACATAGAAGTTTGCGAGATAACAAATGAACCATTTTTAGAAATGACAAAAAGGGTAAACAAAATATATTACGAGAACTTTTAGAGCCTGCATTTTTTAACATATCCAAGCAGAAAAATATGGTTGTGAGACTAGGTCTCATGAAGGTAATATTACAATATTAAATGAACAAATTAATTTGCATTTTCATTTGTGTGCTACATACTCAATTTGTTTAAAATTACGCAGTGCATGCTTTTGCAATTAATATGCGGTAAGTGTAAGACCCACTTTCACGGCAGATTGTACACCCACATTCACATACATATCATTGATGTATCCTCAATAAACGAGGGTTTTCTTTTCGAACATTTGTGCCAATGCTGCTCATTTTACATTGTAGATGAGTGTTTACCATCAAGGCAACAGCAAAATTTGTTTGGCTTAGATTTTACAGAAAGATACCCCATATGTTTTTTCTCACCGAGCCATTCAAGAGTTGGCACAGTGGGATGATCACCTGCTTATCATTATTTCTTGATCCATAGACTTTCCCATGTCATTTGCATTTCAGCCATGATGCTCTTTTCATGACTGGGCGCAGACAGGGTTCCCTACACCGTTAAAGTAGTAGATGGGAAATGGATAACAATATTAAGAAAACAAAACACATTTTTACATTTTCGATGTTAATGAGGCACTTCCAGAGGCTTGCATTCATTGAATGTTTGTAGCAGTAGCAGTGGTATCATTTGCCTACACCTCCACTTCCAGGTCTGTTGTATCAAGCCAGGCCTGGAAGACCTTGTGATCATACGTCTATTGATGATCTTGTGTCCCCCCTTCCAGTTTTGTCTCTGGGCAATGTGGTACAAGACGGTTTGCACCTTGGGGAGGACTGTCACACCTGGACAGAACACTTGTCATATTTCATGATACCTCATCTTCAACTTGGTGCAAGCATCATCTTTCTAGTGGTGTACATTGAAAATGAAGGGATGCACTGCGCGGTAATCAGTGAAACCCATGCAATCATACCAGTTCTATAAATAGGTACTGAGCCAACGCCCTTGAGAGACAGTCGTAGGTTAAAATAACACAAAATTGTATGGAGAGTACTAAACATTAATAATATGCCACAAAAATTAGCAGGACCAGGTGATGGTGCTATTTATACAAGACAATCTGATCAAATAAATGTGTTATTTACAAAAGTTTTAGTCACCGATCAAAGGATGGCAATGCCTTTAACTAAATGACTGAAACAAAAAGTCTTTCCCTTGTGGAAAATTGGGTGTTTTAGCTTACGATGGTGTCATTCCTGAGCAACAAAGCTATGATACAATGGTAACTCATCTCATACCTGGATACAGCCTGAGCTCCCTCTCACATATTTTTTCATGTGATCCACCCACATCAAATTCTATGTAGTCACAACCAAAATATCCCCCTGCTCCAAAGCCAAGATAGGCCCCTCCATTATGGATATAAGCTTTCAGCTTTGATATCCCAATGTCACCCAAAGATTTGGCAAAACCGCTGGTAAATCCACCTCCAAAGGAAATAAGGGATGCAGTCTGAAGTTTCGTATCTGTTAGAAAGGAAAGGAATAATATATACATTTATTTAATGATATTTTTTCAAATAAGCTGACTTAGGTCACTCTTGTTGGTTTCTTAATCTTCTTAGGATCAAAAATAGATACATGAAGACGCATGTTTTATCAATCCTAAATTCTAATTTCCCATCTTTACAATGATGATATTCTTGCAAAACTAAAAGAGAATAAGTCCTGAATAATTTTTGAAAAAAAGCAATCTTTGTTCGTCATTCTCTTAAAATAATGGTTCAATTCTATGAATATCACATGACTATGATAAAAACAAAAAGGTAAATTCAAATATTTTCAGAAACCATAAATATAACTTAAAATAAGCAGTGAAATGGTGTTTTTAAAAATTAGACCACGAATACAACTTCTTTCCTCCATTCCACATCTAGACTTATTTGTAATGAAAACAAATGAAAAGGAAGGAAGTGAAACCTGTTTGGATATAATGCGAAGTAGCTTGCATAAAACAAACAATAAAAAAACAACAAAACAAGAAGGACATTAACCAAAACAAACAAAAAAAACCAAAAGATATTATTCTACCTGAAAGTGATTCAGCCTCAGGTCTCCTGCATGTCAGGTGGAGACACTTACCACTATGCTAATGAGGACAGTGCTTGAATGTCAGGTGGAGACACTTACCACTATGC
>JBCJKE010448048.1:0-14618 GCA_039654525.1 Melibe bucephala | reverse complement strand
CCCAAAACAGCTGGCACTTGGGGGTTAGAAGGGGCTAAACAGCCTGGCACTGTGAGGAAAATATAGGTAAAATCGCTAGCACGCAAAATGTTAAAGATTAGCACAAAAAGCTTTACACTTACGATTACACTCCTCATTCATCATTCACACACATATGCATACATCCAGATAAACTGCAACAGGTGATGATATAGTCATTTCAGTATTTAACAATTATTGAATCATTCTTGTTAATGATGGTACAAAAGATCTACAGTACCTCTCTGTTTTTGCTTTTTTTTTAATAAAAATCTTCGACTTCTAACAGATTTTTTTATACTGGTCATATATGGTCGTGGATGGTGGGGATCATTTATTATATTATTGACTTTTTTATGGAAAATCACGATCCCATATTTCTGAGGCCCTCTTAATAAGGATGTTATTTTTATTTTTTTTTGGGGTCTTTTTGTAAGAGAGCCTCTGATTGTCGTGCAAATGACAGCTGTATTTTTTGTTTAAATTTTAACCCAACTTCTCAAGCAGAAGGTTCCCTCATTTTTTTATTAATTTCATTCATACTTGTCATTTCATTTATACGGCTTATTACAGCAACAAAAAGCATGTCGCAGCATTTTGAATTTCAGTTAATGTTTTTACTTTTGTAACATTTATATAGATTTTGGAAATTGTGACTGATCAATGTGTATAAAAAAAGTAACATTTTTATGAAAGCATTTTGAAACCTATTTTTCTGTTTTCTTTTAAGATCTTTACAAATAATATACAAGAATATCATGAAACTTTATACACATGTTTTAAAAATCAAAACCAGAAGATAAAACGTGAGAAAAAGATAAAAATGAACAATGATCAGAAGGTCAGTTGGCAAGACACAGTCATTCATACCCTTGTGGCGCAAAGTCAGTGTACATTATCCTTTTTTTTTTTTCTTTGTCTTCCCACGTGCTTATTCTTTGGGCTTCTGCTCCATCTTTCAACCCCTTTTTGCTGCCTTGTGTAATGATAGAGTTATAGAGATAGAAAAAACGAAAGCTGTTATGTTTCATTGGTTTTCTTGTGATTGTCATGGTTTTTGTTTGTTTGTTGTTTTTTTGTTGGATTTTTTTTAATATTAAAATGTTCTTTTTTTTAACTTAGTGCATTAAATAAAGTAAGAATATGCCACTTGAAGAAAGACTTCTATAACATGTACATGTTTCCTTTCTTTTATTAAAAAAATCTCTTTGTATGTTTAGGGCTATATTGCGGAAGGGAAACTCCTCTGGGACTGTTATAAAAAGAGTCAAAGATGATGATGATGATGACGACGAAGATGACCATGAAAAAGGAGCGACTTCGAGCAAAAAAATGAAGTCCAACTCCGGACTCACCGCATCCAGTAAATCTGGTGATGTCTTTGTGGTAAAGGTATGTTTTCCATTTTTATCTGTTTTATTTTTCATCATTCAAAAAACATATTCAAAATTATTATGATCATAATATAAATGTAATCTGTATGTGATAAATCAAAGTACCCTCTCCATTTGATTCACTGTTTGCAGGTGTATGTACTACTAAGTGTGAACTAGTAGAAACCCATTAGATGTCGATGTAGACATTTTCAATAAGCCCCAGGGAGAATAGTTACAAAACAAAGACAGAGAGAAGAACTTAATAAGTGCAGAAAAATGTGGATCCACTGTGGATTGAACCCATGACGATATAATATAACCTAACTGCCTTGCAAAGAAAAGCATTGTATTATAGCATTCATTCCACCATGCTACTACATTCCTTGATTTGCACTGTTCGTTGTAAATATTTCCTCTATAGCATAATTGTTTCTCAATGGAATTAAAGACAAAAGCAACAGAAGAGTCCCCTCTTGTCTTCGTGACAGTCAAAAGAAGTCATATAGTACCAACCCAGTAAGGATAAATTTGACATGCACAATAGCAAATTGCAGTGCTATGAGGATAGTAAATGTGATTTGAATCCATCCATGCAATTTATTATGATCTCCACAAGTTCAGGAATATTTTTGTTCTCGCATAAATAGATATATAGACAGAGTGGGCCAAAAACACTGAACTTTATTGAAAGTGAATATTTTTTACTGTCATTGGATTTGTATCAAATTTGGCATAGATCTAGTTTAATTCAATTAAAGTATGAGACGTGTTTTAAAGTTACATTGATTATTGACAAATATACACAGTTTTGAATACACTGTTCAACTGAACTTTTGATGATTTGACAACAAGGTATTCTTTCCAAGTCTGTTTTGTTGCTTTCTTGATTAACCTTGGCACTCTTGCAGTGGAGTGTAAAAATTGTTCATACACACATTAAAAAGAAGTTTGATTCTATGATACATAAGGTATTCCTTGTTATCATTTAAGATCTTGATCTTGGCCTTTCCCGTATAGAGTGCCATTTTTTGCTGATTTGAAATTGGTATGTTCAAAACCGGTTATCTTCGTGATTTATCAAACAAAATTTATAAAATTTGACAGGCAGTTTTTTAAACTGAAATTGAATCAAACTTAGTCTATGCCGATTTTTATGCAAATCTAATAACAAATAACAAATAGGAGCATCCAATTTCAGCACCTTTTATTTTTTGACCACTCAATATATCTAACTCTTGTACCTTCTCTTTTGCAGGACTCATTTTAAAAGCTCCTTAATTGTTTAATTGTCTTATTTTGTTCTCAGGATCGCCCTGTGTCAAGCAAGGAGGAGAAAAAAGAATCTTGGCAACGGAGCATAGGATCATTCTCCAACAAGTCGCTGTTGTCGGGACTTGTGAAAAAGAAAACGCCTGTGTCAACATCATCTAGTTCTTCCTCTAAGACCTCGACAACTTCACCAACAACACAGCCGACCCCACTGCAGGCAAGTCAAGGTGATATGGACAAGAATAGTAAGGCAGCCACCTCCGTCAGTGGTCTTGGTTTGCTCGGGGGTTACTCAGACAGCGATGAAGATTCAAGTTGAGCTTTTGTTATGGAAAAATACATTAAACACCTCCCTGTCTGGAAATAAAAATAAAAGTCCTGCTAAAAGTAATCGTATTTAACAGAAAGATGGAAAAAACTGTCATTTACTTTTCTTTGCAGGTATTCATTGAAAATTACACATATTTTCAATTTTGTGCTAGGAAATGAATATAAATGATTTTACAATTTCATGGAAATCAATATTTTTGTACTTGTGACCATTGGTTGAGGACAAAAAATTGTTGCTGCTTGTTTCCACCAATTTTTCTCTCTTGTAAATTCCCCTCTTTACAATGGCAGCATTGTATCCAGTTAGTTTTTTGTTGTTTTTTTTTTTTGTTTCTTTTTTTTTTTTCCCCACATTATTATATAAATGTAATTTATGTATATAAGTCTTTAAAACCTACAAGATATGTTTATGAAATGAATGTGATCATATGTAGAATTTATAATTAATAAAGTACACTGGAAAAAAGAGACCTTTTAAGTTGTATTTCTCTAAGTTTTGTGTCATATTTTACTTATGTCCTTACGATTCTCACCTGTAAAACCAACAAAATGTAGTGGGGAGTTCTTCACCAAAAAAAAAAAAAAAAAAGGGAAAACTGAGCCATGAATTTTCAAAAGCAAAATGAAATTTATGATAACAGAATCCTTGCTATTCAAATTTGAATTTTTTAAAATGTTTTCAAATTTAAATAAAAAAACAAAACAAAAAACCCAAGAAAACTAGAAGTGAAAGAACAAAAGGTCTGAGTTTTTTCTCTCCAATATCTTTATTTTAAAATTTGGAGCAAAATCATCAAAATTAACAGATAATTATTTTGATAATACCTGGAAAATTGGTAGTAGCAAGGGGGGAAAAAAGACATAAGAAAAGGAAATACATACAACTTTAAAAAATATACAAGAAAACAAAAAGACATCAAAATAACTTTAATTCCACTTATCCAAACTACATACCTTTCATTTGGATTGCACTCTACACTGTCCATACGTAGAAATAAATTCACATCTTAAATATGACATAATTCAAATATTTTACATTAGCATGTCAATTAAAACCTTGCATTCATAAATAAAATACAAATAAATTAATGTACATTTCAACATATTGTTCTGTATGCATGGATCTTGAAGGCCTGTATTAAAAATTTCTATCGTTTCTCTTTTATCACCACATCTTGTCAAAGCTTAGTTTCTTACACACCATACTTTCAAAACATTGGTCTAATTTATGCATTTTACTTAAAAATTCTGATTTTTGACATCATTATTTGTATGCAGAATTGAGCTTCAACCATGGGTGTGTATAATACTAATATATTAGCGTTAGGGTTATGAAATACACTCAGTTTTCTTTTGTGTATTATATTATATAGTGTGATGATAACTGCCGATTGTTCTAAAATAATGCATGTAAAACAAATAAAATAAAGTGAAAACTCTAGCAGTTGCCAACATTTTATCCTAGCACGTATTTATCAATCCGACAAGCCATAAAAACAAAACAAAATCTCCTAAGTTTCTAATAATTTGCTGAAATTCACTGATCTATTTTTCAACAGCATCTTTTCTGTCAAGGTTAAGCAGAAAGTAATAAAAGAAATAGAGAGAAAGTTCAGGTTGATGAAAGCAACAAGACTGAAATCAAAATAAATGTCAAACTAAATAAAGCTCCCAAAAGCTACCTAACTACAAGATTTACACCAAAGCATCTAATATATGTCATTTCAAATTGAGACTTTTTTTATATCTTATCAGTAAAAAAAAAAATTAGAGTTCTTAGAGTTAGAGCTCTACTCTCTACAGAAAAGTGTTAAGATGAAATTTGAGCTTGAGATGGAGATATTAATGGATGGATTGACAGAAATTCAGTATCAGCCAACACAAAATGACAAGGAAAATTGCAAGTTTAGTGAAAAACATAGCACATTACATGACAACTTAACTCCTGTCAAATGCCGGCAAAGTGGAAGATTACACAGCACACCTATTAAAGTGGATATCAGAAAGAAATTGAGTAATCTTGAATGAACTAAGACCTTGGATTCAGAGAGATGATTAAAAATCCCCTCTCTTCCCTGTATATATATATATATTCCTTTTCTCAACTCACTCACCTCTCTATCTACTATGTCAAGAATAAGGTACTGCCCCAAGTCGAACCTCGTTTTAACCAAGCCCACTTTACTGGTGAAAAGCCGCTCACCATTAGATTATCAGTAAGTTATTGCACGACTGAAGTAGGCCTATATATAACACTGAAAGAGAGGGAAAGATTAATGGAATTAATCCTTGAAAGAGTAAAAGTAAAACGTATGAGTAGAAAAGGTGGAAAACTTGTGAAGATAAAACAGAATGGAAGGCAGACAGCAGAGCCTAATTGTGATTGACAGAGTCAACTATTATACAGATCTTACAGAGTGTACTTACTGCAATATCAAGAAAGACGTTGAACATGGGTAAGAAAGTACATGAACACAGAACATTGGAATTGCAGATTACCACATAAAGTATAAGGATTCAGTGATGAGAGTGAGAGTTGGGAGGTTTGATGAGGACTATTTGTATATATATAATGTATATAATATGCATCAACATTTAGCCTTCAGAAGTCCTGGCTGAAGCAATACCCAGCATAGCACAGATGGGACAGGCATCTACAATGGTCGCAAAATGTAACAGTAACATTTAGTGTTTTAACTTGATATGAAATTACAAGCAAATTTTACATGAATCAGCTAATTACTATAAATAAAATACAATAGGTACTCTTACAGTCCTTCCTAAATTGTATTCTTGATAATATCAATAGCGGTATTATATACCACTCAAGTCTTAGTCTTAATCTTGTGCAAGGTTTATCTTAACTATTTCCAAGGGAAACAACCAGTGGTTACAAAATCTACAGTGGGTAAAAGTCCAAGAATGAAAGAGAGAATGTGTTTAGGCCTAGATAGCAAGCGCATGCCATATGTTTAGGCCTTAGCCGGTCTAGGTCACTGAGGGGATGCTCGACATTATGCAACCAAGCGATTGGGTGGAGAAATTGTGGAGAGAGAGAGAGAGAGAATGAGAGGCCTAGCGTATGCCCTTGTGTATGTTTTGCATGTAACAAAGCGAGACGGGTCGGGGATGGGAGAAATGACCATTGAATTAGAGGTGTTGCGTTGAGGGAGAATCCCTGTGCAAGACATTTAATTGAATAATAAAGGCCTCAGGCAGCGTAGGCCTATCAAGCACATGTGCTACAACTACAATTACCCTCCAATATGTGGCCTGACAGATACCATGCAAGACAATAAGACATAAATAAAAATTACAGACATTGAAACATACATATTAAAATTAAAACAAAAATGGACTTGGGCAGGACATGTAGCAAGACGAGAGGACAACAGATGGATTAAGAAGTAAGTGCACAGAATGGAAACAAAAAAATGGTAGACGAGCAAGAGGAAGACCACAGAGAAGATGGAAAGATGACATCGCAAAGATAGAAAGCGAACAATGGATGAAGAAAGCATAAGATATAGAATATTGGAGATTATCAGCGAAGGGCTACATTCAACAATGGATGGACACAGCCAGAAAGAAAGAAAAAGAAAGAATTATGGCTCTATCCCTTCCTCTCACTTTTCCTATCACAAAGGAAATAAAACAGACACAGAAGTTGTGATTACACTGGTGCTAGTACTAGACAGATCTGTTCTTTTTGCTTTGTGTTTATCCTTTTCAGAACCTCATGGAAGCTTGTCAACATTCTCAAATACGTAAGGAACTTTTTGTAGTCATGCCAGGGGTTCACACAAAGGCACAGCTATTGATAAAAATCGCACATTGAGAGTGTAAAAGGGAAGTCATTGAGCATCTTTTTTTTTCTATTTATTTGTTTAGTTGTAGTTAATATAACTATAACATAAGAAGGTCTCACCAGTTCCATGATGATAAATTTAAGTCAAATGATATTAATACCATCCATAGCACAGCTGAAAATAGTAAATCAACACAAAGGAAATGCAGTTTGGTCGATCTGTGTGAAATAGGCCTCAAATGAAGCTTTTATTCTCAATCGCAACCATCACTCTCAGACTCACAACAATTGCTTCAACAAATTAAATATGATACTTTCCCCAGGCACCTCTATTTAATTGCAATTTGGTTAAACGCAACAAAATAACTACTCATGACGAATGGTGATTAACTGCAGTCAACTGTATTAGTATTAGTATTACAGAAGACAGTGAAAATTGTTTGCTTTTTCTTCTTAACTTATTGATTGATCTAGTCATTTACAATCTCCACCCGTATATACCATATTAATAACTCTTGACATTTCTCTGTAATTAGCTGGCTTAAAGTTCAGACAAAATTCCATGCTGGTAATCTGGCACAACATACATAGAATTTTTCATTACAAAATGCTTACAACTACAGGCATAAAGTCAGTATTATCTTTTGTCATTGAATATTATATATATATTGTTAAACCATTCTCTTCATTGATTCCTTAGAGAAAATATTCACATAAAGGAGACAGCAGATCAAACATTTCTTTTATTTTAAACATGTACAAATATGCACTTCAAAAAAAAAAAAAAAAAAAAAAGAAGAAGAAGAAGAAGAAAGAAGAAGAAGAAGAAAGAAGAAGAAGAAGAAGAAGAAGAAGAAGAAGAAGAAGAAGAAGAAGAAGAAGAAGAAGAAAGAAAAAGAAAGAATGAAATCAAATTTCTTTAAAAAACACACATATAAATAAATAAATGAAAAAACAAAATAAAAACTGAACAAAACAACAAAAAAACAAAACAAACAAAAAAACTAAAACAAAAAATATTGCCTTAATATGACATAACAGCAACATATTATTGAAATAAATCATTTGGAATACCATACTTGTCAATATCAGTTCATGTATTAGCCAAATTTGGGAAGGAATGGTTTTGCACTCAGACAATTCAAGATCTACATCATAAATGAAATATTATGAAATAATGTGAGGAAAAAAAATTATTGAAATGGAAAATAACACAAGCATGTGTGCATGCTCTGTTGATTGATGATCACTACATCAAGCTATGATTTAAATTAAAAGGATTTATACAAAGGCAGTGTGATTTACAATCATCATCCCTTATTTACAGAATGGCTTACACAAAAGTAATGAATTATAACCTGATCAAAGAACTATCTGTCCATTAAAAAGATTTTTTTTCTTTTCTCTTTATCTGACCATTCGTGATCACAGCAGCTCAGTGGTAGTGCTTTAGACTCACAACTGAAAGGTCATGGGTTCGAATCCCATTTGGGGCAATGTGTTTTAACCCATGGGCAAGTTAATTTCACACTAATCGCCTCCGTTTGCGGCGCTGCTCTTGCGGCTGATGCTCGGCTGTCAGTGAAAAGCAAAGACAAATTTTACTTCAGAGATTAATAGAGTGACAATTTTGTAAAAGGTAAAACAACTACTACTATTAATAATTAATATTATTTCATTACTAATAGCAACAAGTTTTTATACCACAACACAAGAAACGCACTATGGACAAATTATTAAATAACAGGAGGAAGGGGGTGGGATGATTAAGAATTGTACAGGTACAATGTAATGGGATTCTTTTTCTTACTTCTTCTCTTTCAAATTGATGATTAATTACCGGTAACATGTTTAAAAAATAATATATACATCACAATGTATAAGATTTTCGACAAGAGATTTTTACTTGATATGTCATTAATTAATTGAAGACCACTACTCTACCTGTGAAGTAGTGACTGGATAATATGATTCTACAACTACATGTCATAATGGAATAAAGAACTACTATAAATTAACATGGTTACTATTATAATGATAATTATTGTCACAACATTGCTACAGGTGTTAATATTTGTTTTATTGTTTTTAATAATATTATGCTGAAGTTGGTTAATATTCTTTACTGATGGTAGTTATAGTTATAATAGTTATATTACTATTACAGTTACAATAATATATTTCACATCCACCCATTTTAAACAAGTCAGCACTGAGTTGAAACAAGTCCAAGTTGGCTCAACTTAAAGATTAGAAGTGAAGTTATGTGAACCTGTTAAGCGATCTTCTATAAGGCCATTAACCATTGTGTAATAATGAGCTTTCGCATTGAAATTACTACATTTCATAAGACCCTTTTGTGTGTGTGTGTGTGTGAGATGAGCAGTTTGGTTTGAAGGTAGGGTTACAATCCATGCATGATATATGTGTTTTCATGAAGCACCATCCACATAACAAGAATTACAACAAAAGTCAAAGAATCCTGAATCCTATTGTAAATAAATACATAAAGCCCTTTATTTACTCCGGGAGAGAATATTTTTTTAGGGTCTATCCCGAAGGAAGACCGGAATAGATCCAGGCATCAGCCGCAGTGCAGCATTGCCAATGAGGGCAATAGAGGTGATTTTTCTTGCCCAAGGAAAAAATCAGACACAGAAGAGGGGCTCGAACCCGTGATCCCACAGGTGCAATGCCTTAACCACTCAGCCCCACTAATAATTGTAATAAAGAAATCCCTGCAAAGCGATGGCGTATCAATTTTTTGGAGTGGACAAGGCAAAACACCTGAGGGTAGCTAGCAACAACACTGTCTGACAAAAATCCAGTGTTCCATCAACCATGGAGGTAGATGATTAAGATAGAGATAAGATAAGATAAGATAAGAAAAACTTTATTCATCCTCTTACACGAAAATTTGTTTGATCATTGAAGACAGACAATTTTATGTCTATGTGACTATTTTTAATGTTTACCTGAAGTTTGTGTCTCTTTTTCTCACATTCACATCTTCATGACTGTTCAACTTATAAATCTTAAAATCTGTGTATTTTTCTTATATCTTCATGACCATTTATCTTTCAACTGTATCTGTTTAGAGAACCATCTTCATGACTATTTACTTTACTTATATCCGTGTGACTTTTATGTTGGCCTCACTTTCTTACAACCTTATGACTGTTTATATCTTACATTTGTGTGACTTTATCTTCTGTCTGTGCAGCTATTTATCTTACTTGTGTTTGTGTTACCGATTTTCAATCAGCATGACTGAGGAATGGAGAACAGGTATTCACTATCACTTTGTAATATACTTTTCAGGGAGTTTACTTTTAGAACTTTTTAAGGAAATGAATGACTTTTTCCGGCTTTTAAAATTATAAAGAGGGAAAAGGGAGTTTTAGGGTTTTATGCCTCTACCACTCTCCCCTTCTCCTCACCATGAGCAACCTGATAGTAGTGATAATCCACCTTATTTATTTGTTTGTTAATTATATTAAAAATATTAATCAATTTCCTCACGAGAAATCAAAGGAAAAGGCTGTATTTAAAAAAAAAACATTTACCTTACTTATCTGTGTGAATAAATCCCCTTTGTACTTTGCCTTTACTCAATATTTTGAATGCCGCTTTCACAAAATAACGATCAAGTGACACTTCGGGTTCCTTCATGGCACTACAATTATTGTCTATTGTAGTTTAATCTAAAAGAAAAGTTACAGTGACATTTATACTTAAAGTATGTTTCTAATATAAAGCAGAACACACCAGCAATATCTGCAGGAAAAAACGGAGAAACAAAAGCATATACAAAACAAAAGCAAAATCAAAAACAAAAAAAACAAAAAAGAAACAATCAAAAAGTAATCAAAACAACCAAACATAAACACACAAATATTACAGGAGCACAAGACAAATACAATTGGCATACCTGCATTGTAATAAAAGTTAACAAAACTTCAACAAAAGTCATTTCCGTATACCAGTAGTGCAAAAGCACTTTGGAATTCCCTTTAAATTAAAACATGAATAACACATTTCATAGATGAAATGATCAACAATCAATGGCTAACATAAGTGATATTGTACCCAGCACAACTAACGAAAGGCTTTAAAAATGTTTAGAAACATGCATACATCAATAATAAAAATTTAAAAAAATATTTGTCCTTTGATTGGCTCTTGTAACTTACGTTCCTTAAAAGAAACAGATTATAAGCCCACCATTTATTTTTCTTATTTTTCTTATTTTTCTTTTCCAAGGTATACACCTCACCCATGATAACGATGTACTGTAACTCATATCTTAAAGTGATCAAGTTTCTTTTCTTCCCCTTAATGTAGTTTTTTAGAGATTGTCTTAGTTTTCAATGGCTATTTAAATGAAACAACATTTACAGAGGGGAATTTAGGAAGATCCTAGTTAACACCCCCCCCCCCCCTTAAAAAAAAACAAAAAACATTTTCCCTTCACCCCAAAGCTAAGCAGAGCTAAGTGAGTTAACTGAATTCATTAAGTGACAGAAAGCACAAAAAAAAAAAAAAAAAAAAAAAGATAAGACAAATTCTTAAAATCTACCATGCATCCTAATACACAAAAAAAACCCAAAAAAAAAACTGGAGCCATCATGCCCCGGCTTGAAATATCTCTGTGATTAAGAGAAGATACAACAAACAATATCCAAGAGGGGAAAACCAGCACTCCTTCTCTCATTTTCAAAGTTAACATTTCGTTGAAAAGGCAGTAACTAAATACCATACAATCTTATGGTAAAGCAGCTCTCAAACAAAGCAAGTTCACTATTTGACAAATCAGACAACAATGAAGAAATGTACAAATATATTTCCACATACAAGCTCCAATGTGCTATCATAAAAAACAGCCTTAGTAACATTCACACAGCCATAATATGTACATAAAATCAAATGTATATATATAACATTACTACAATTGCACACTCCAGTGCCACATCCAACTTAAACCCCGAATCTAGATTTTAAATCTGCGCAAGAAGTATTTTTCAAAAATTAACAAATGCAGTATTAATGGACAAAATCAAAATTCAGACCAAAATGGGAAAAAGTGGAAAGCACTTCAGATAATTATGTTCTACCGATCATAAATTACAAGGTTTTATCAAAATCTCAGAATATTTCCTTATGGTGCTCTCATCCAAATGTCGATCAAACATAGGTATGGAGCCCGAGATGAGCACTTTAACTTCATGGTAAACATACCAGCATTTTTATCATAAGACATAAAAGAAGAGAAGCACAGCAAAAGAAGAGGTGAATACTACTGACATTCACTACAGATATAACTTCTCATCAAAGTCGAGAGCTATGTTGTGCCTTGAAGTAGACAATGAAGTCTTTTTCAATGCTTCACCGTGGAAAGAGTGGATGCAGGAGTGATAAATGCATTTCTTCTTGCTCGAAATTGTAATATTCCATCAGAAAAACTTGTGCTTTAACTTTAATGTAATTTGTTCAGGCAAAATGTGAGTTATATGATAAAGCAATGCTCACGCCTGGATCATGGAATTGAAGAAAAAGATCATGAAGTCACAGCAGCAATAATCAGTCATTCATGCACAGCTGTTTACCTTATCAAAGTTTGGAGAATACTGTGAAATGGGCTTGGAAGGACAAGACTGGGAAAACTAAAGCATCTGATTTTGACTTTGTCACTTCATATTATTGCATGTACCACATGTCGTAGTAATAAATACGCTCAGATATTGTTATTATTGTGTTTAAACTTCCCCCCAACACTTTCCAGCATTCTGTTTGAGCCGATTATCAGTCTCCATCTTAGAATTGAAAGCTATGATGATCCTTTCTTATTAAAGGCAGATGCCTGAGGATGAAACATGTTTTGGCACCTAAGCTGTAAAGAGCAGTAGTCTATGCATTTGGGCTAACTGAAAATTACTGTTACACTCATACACTTGCGTTACACAAAGAGGAAGAAAAATCTTTGAAGGCAGAATCATATTTCTAGGAAATCTTTGAGTAGAGTTTGACGCCTCTTTTCAGCAACATCCATTTGATTCTCTAAGTCCTGTAGAGAATAGATGAAGGAATGAAAAATCATAAAGATGAGCTTACAATTATTTCACAGACACAAGATTGTGCTTTTGATCGTATTTAAAATATATATTAACTTGAATCCAAGGCATCTATATTATGACTACACAAATGAGCATCGATGTTTAAGTCCCAGCACAACAAAAAAATCAATGTTGCAATCTCTAGTGGTGTGATAGAAAGTTGGAAAATTCAATGTCTTGTCTTGTCCCTGTCATCACAGATATAGTCTCTACCATCACAGATATTTTAGCATGTTGGGAAATATGCCTGTTAAAATGTGTCTATCTATATATTCATATTAGCCAATACTGAATAAAACACACAAACTCAGTCCAACACACACACACACACACACTGCCACTACACAGGACAAGTGACAAACAACTGGAGTTAAACCTTGTCAAAAACCCAGACATATAAGCAAAAAAAAAAAAAAAAATGAAAACCACAACAGGGAACTGTAGAATCACAACTTCGTCTCATTAGACTACGTGAATTCCCGACAGAAAGTTTGCCTGAAAAATTTGACTTACGCCTCTGTCAGTTATTTCAGCTCGCTCTACTTTCCAGGATAAATTTTCCACCTCTGCCTCCAACTGTGACTGTTGATATTCAAACTGTAAGAAAAGATTAGATAAGATAGGATAATATAAAAATAGACAAGACAATAATAGTAATGTATACAATAAAAGTAAAAAAAGTACTATATCTAGCGCCAGCATTGATACATTAACACTGCACTGTGTGTGTGTGTGTGTGTGTGTGTGTGTGTGTGTGTGTGTGTGTGTCAAAGTGAATGGAGTGGGGGGAGGGGTGGTAGAGAGGGTGTTCGGCTTCCAGTGAGGCGTTAGCAGTTAGGAGAGGGGGAGGGAATGGACGGATGGTGCTAGGAAGGTCATTGTATTGTATTAATATTAATACTGGACTACGCATGAGGGGGGGGGACGCGTTTGATTTCCCGTGACACGTTAGCCATAAGGAGGCAGCCGGTGGTGGAAGGAGGGAAAAAGAGATAGATCATCTCCCTCCCCCTCCCCATCTTTACCTGCTCTTTCTGCAGGTTTGCATTGACATACAGCAATCAGCTTTATTAGTAATAGTACTGTTAGTATTAATTCAGCAATTTATCTCCCGGGCTCATCTTGCCTAGCTAATTTGTTCATTGACATGTCGACATAAGAGAAATAAGGGGAGGAGAATGTCGATACAAAGGATTAAATTTACAAAAAATAAAGAGAAAGAAAAAAGGGACCAGCCAAAGCATGTCGATATAAGCGAAATGTCGAGATATAGCAGATGTCGATATATGTGGTGTGCACTGTATGTATGGGGGCTTATGGCAAAAAGAGGTATGTATGCAGACAGATAATTTTCAAACTCGATGAAGTAACTTTAAAAATGTATAATATGTATTACCACTAAATCAGAAAAAATAAGCTTGTTCCAGAAAACAGATAACAGTAAGTCATAGATAAACAGATAGGTAGCTAGAAAGATGATAAATAGAATGTATAACAAGGATCATTTTTATTTAGACAACAACATTATCAACTGACCAGATCTTTTCTAGAACCTTTTTCCATGTAGTAAGCATATGGATAGGTGTACTGGAGCGTGTAACGGCACTGTTCAAAGTAAGAAATCATAAACAAGGTTATGGTAACTACAAAAATGCAATGCTCAGGAAAAGCCATGATGAATATAATACATGCGATATACCCCCC
>JBCJKE010447937.1:0-14632 GCA_039654525.1 Melibe bucephala | reverse complement strand
CAAGTGTTTTTGAATGCATTTCGGAAATTCACCTCAAGAAGGTTATAGTAATTTAGTTACCTTTATAAATTATTGCTATGCTCCATTTGCTGTCTGCAAAAAGTTTATGAGAATATATTTGTTGGGCCCATTGAACAATGTGCCTCTGTTTTCATTACGGTAGTTTTAAATATTTTATTGCTCAAGACTGACCTGATAGGCATGGGGATTTACTTACTTCACTGTGCTTTACATATTTAAAACACACTTTCACTCACACAAATACACACATACCCACACACAGACATGATGCTGACATACTCAATCAAAATTAGCAAGTGAAAGGTCTAAATCTATCTACCTTTCAAAACGCTTGATTTCTTACAAGAACTTGATGAAATTATTTCGCAATACAACACTGGTAATAAATTATGTCTTGGATGATTTCAACATCCTCTTCAGCAATGAAAAGAAAGCAGATACTAAAAACATATGTATCTTTTATGAGAACCACATAGCACATATCCAGAAACCCACCGAGGGCCCATTCTCGAGTGAGTTGAAACTTCAATCCAAACCAATCTGAAAGCTCCAATGATGATCTTGGATCATTTTTTGATGTTCTTTGACATCAGTGGGGCCAATCTTGTCAATCTCTAAAGCAAAAATGACCACTACACTCAGAGATCGTAAGAAAATATTTCAGGCTTTCATCATGACATCTTGAATAAAGTTCAAGTCCAAGAAGAAGTTTTCATTGATGCCAATAGCCTCTTTCGAATTCGAACCATGCAAGACACTCTAAATGATCATGCACCCATCAACAACAGAAAAAATTGAAGAATGGAAATGAAAGAAATTGCTGTGGCTTTATTTGGATGCATAAAAGGCCAAGCAAGACCGTGGAAAGATGGCAAAAGGCCTTATGAATATCGCTAAAAAAAAAAAATCTAGATTTATCACACAAAAAATGTTGACAATACATTATATCAAAAGAATGCGAAAGCATGCCCTTTCTTCTTCATAGCATATGCTTATGGTTGTAGTTGTAGCCTCAATAAACCCACTCACACCTGCCTGATACAAACTTTTGTCCTGCACAGTTCTTCTGTATTCTGTTGTTGGAGAATTCATCCATTCTGCTACAACAAAATGATAGCTAATGCAAAAAATTTGAGACATTTTTCAAACATAACGAACGATCTTCTAACTATTAGCAATAAGGAAAGACTCGCTGAAGAGTTTTCAAACTTTTTCATAAGCAAAATTAGAGAAATTATATATTATGGTTTTGGTACAATGAGAGCATTCCCCAAGAGGCCGCCTTCAAAGGGAGGGTCTTGGATCATCTTGAAATTATCTCTGAACAGGAAGTAGAAGAAATCATACAATCATCCAGAAACATAAGTAAGATAGACCCTATTCCCATATATTTGTTGAAAGATTGTCATGATGACCTTATAGTGTAACACATGTAACATTGGTATTTAATGAGTCACTCAGGTCAGGCATTATTCCAGATACTTTCATCACAGTCATGATTAAACCTTTTCTTTTTTCTTTTTTTTTTTAAAGAAACCAGGATTGAATTCCAATGCATTAAAAAAAATTCCAATAGTCCTAAATCAACAGCTTAATCTATGAGATTAAAACATTTCTGCAACCTTAAAAATACCAGTAAAAATTATTAATTTTGACCTTGTTTAAAGTCAACAAAATCATGCTTTGTCATAGTTTTTACTTAAAAAGGATTCCATTGTATTAAAAAAAAGACCCTCTATTAAAAAATTATGTGTGACATATGTGTTGTCACTGTCACAGTGGCTCTGCAACTGTAACATTTTTCTTTGTCCCTTGGAATGCTTGGGATCAATGAAAATATTTAAAAAATGACTAAATAAAAATAAATGAAAAATAAAAATAAATAAAAGATTTAACATGAGTTACTGTACTGAATGACTGTATCGTAATGAAAATTAGCTTCAGTACTTTTATTTTCAATATCAAAGAAGTGATGAATACATGTATTTCATTTCAATTTTTCTTTTCCTTTTCTTGTTATTATACGTGTAATATTTTTTTCTCTTCATTCTCATTACTTAAGAAGTTTTAAAAACGTTACTCTTTTTAGAAATAATTCTTAAAAATAAAGCTTCCTGAAACCAAGTTCTGACTGTTCCTTCTAATAATATTAATGGAAGCTGCAAAGTACATTTCAGGTGTTCCCATTTTATCTTAGCTCTTCCCCATTCACAATTTGCAAGCTAATTATATTTGTTTCAATTATTTGCAATCTGTTGTTATTAAAACAAAAATAAAAAAACAAAATAAACATTTATGTGCCCAGTGAGTTTCTGATCATTACATTTCTTACTAATTTGTGAATTTACTTTTGAGCATGAAAGTAAAACCCAAGAGTAGATGAATTTTTAAATTAATGTTCTCTTGGCGATGTACATGTTCTTTCGTAAATATCCTTGTTGATGCAGGCAGAGATAAATCTTTACTTTTTTAACTGTAAAATAGATACTAAGCGGGATAAAGCCAATGTATGTCTTTTACATGCCTGTCACAATATATGTAAAAAAAATTAACACAATGTAGAGAAACATCCACTTTCATAGCCTTTCAAAACAGGAGGCATGAAAGTGTTGGAAAAAACAGTAAATTGAATATCACTATCCATGTCCAATAGCAGTGTTTATTGATTTATTTTGTATGCAGCTATTAAAAGATTTCCATTGACATTAAAACACTCACACAAAAAACAGAAGTAAACACAAATAATAAAAAAACAAAAAACAAAAAAGAATTCATGTACGATGACAGTGGACAGCATGTTACATTTACCATAATATATATATATATATATATATTATGGTAACAATGGCTTTGAATCATATGATACTACTGATTCCCTTGCACACAAAAAACTTAAATAAACAGATGCATTTCTGTGTCATGAATACATTTTTCCTCTATGATTGATGGCATATTGAGCAAGAAAGCAAACAAATGTTTGTGTGTGTAAATGTATGTATATAAATAATAAAAAAAAAATAAAAAAAAATTAACTTTTATTATCTTGATT
This sequence comes from Melibe bucephala, assembly GCA_039654525.1. Lineage (NCBI taxonomy): Eukaryota > Metazoa > Mollusca > Gastropoda > Nudibranchia > Dendronotidae > Melibe > Melibe bucephala. The sequence goes on along the minus strand of JBCJKE010447937.1, from coordinate 11,562 downwards.
GATATTACTACATGTATTGCTACAATAAAAAAGATCCCAGACGGTCTTTATTGCATGTACGTCAATTGACTGCAAATTAAATAAATATGAAAAGTTTTAGACAAGCGGAGACAGCCATTTTGATATGGCAGTCATTTCATCCGTTGGGGTTTAATTTGTTTTATTTATACGACCATATTCATTTAACTGAAGTTTTAGAGGCTTGAAATACATGTAAATGTATAGTCATACGGTCATATGGAATAATGTACTTGAATAAAATATTGTGTTAATCTCAATAAAAGTGCCTCAAAGACCTATGATATGTGAAGATTTCATTTAGCAAAGAATTCATGTCAGTATTGTCAGGCTCGCTGTTTTGAATGATACATGAGATACAAATCAAAGAGGAGAAGCTTAGGCAGCACCAGGGGCAGTCTCAGTCTAGCAACCTCTGATGCGTGAGAAATCATGGAAATGGCAAAGACAATTAACATCAATCAAAATTGGTTCAACTTTAAAATTGTTCCTACCAGATTTATTTTGCATTGCTTGGAAAAGGATCCTCTTTGACTCTTCCTCCTTTTCTTTTTTTTTTTTCCAGCTTATCCCATTAGGGGTCGCCACAGTGGATCCATCATCTCTAACCAGTCCTTTTCATTGCATCCTTGTCTTTCACTCCAGCTGCCATAATACCTTCCTTAATCCCATCCATATATCTACTTTTCAGTCATCAGCTTTTCCTCTTACCTGGTGGTGACAACTTCAGCATTCTCTTACTCTTCATCTCTCCTCTGAAAATAACAGAACACCTCATTCCAGATTCTTTCATCTTGTCTCCAAAGCTGCTATGTAAGCATACTCTCTAATGTGCCCATTTCTGATCTTGCCTGAATATCACGTACACTCATTGAAAGATGTAGCATATTCATTTCAGCCACCTCAAGCACTAATTCCTGCAGCTTTGTCGGTGGAACAATCTCTGGGTCATATACCATGGCCGGACTAACAACTGTCTTATACTTATACAGCTTCCTTTTCAATTTTCTCGATTCTAGATATCCTTTCATCACACTTAATGCCTGACACTCTTTTCCATCCACACTATCCTGCTTGTACCCTCTTCTCTCTCCTTCTACATTCTCCATTACTCTGGACCGTTGATCCCAAATACTTAAACTCATCTACCCTCTTCACCTCCTCACTTTGTAATTGAATTGTGCCTCTACTCTCTTCCTAATTTAGACCTGTGAACTTAGTCTTAAGAGTCTTATTCCTACAGACTGTCACTCCCCTCTTTTCTAATTTCATCTGTTAACCTATCCATCAACATTGCAAATAAGAAAGGGCGAAGAACATATTCTTGATACTTGATACATGGTGCAACCCAACCTCCACCTCGAATCCATCTGTTAATCCTACTGTGTATCTGATTGCTGTCGCACTGACTTTCTACATATCCTGCACTAAATCTCTGCCACACCTGACCTCCTCATGTAGTACCAGAATTAATCTCTTGGGAATCTGACACAAGCTTTCTCCACAGCAACCTCTTTCGACATTCACCATACTCCATTAACAATCTCAATGCAAATAAAGCATCTGTGGTACTTTTTCTGGCATAGATCAGTACTGCTGTTCACATTTTAACTTCTCTTCTCAGCCTTGCCTCAACAACTCTCTTCCGATACCTCATCAATTTTATGCCTCTAAAATTATTGCAGCTCTGAATATCTTTGCTCTTAAAAATCAGGATAAGACTTTTCCACTCCTCAGGATGTGCTTAGAAAACACTAAACGCCTTTCCCTTTGGCATCACATGGACTGGTAATATTATGAATCCTCTGATAGCCATACGGGTACAAAATTATATTGCAAAATAAGAAAATGGCAGGTTAATCTAATTTTCCATAGTCTCATGATTTTGTAACAAGTGAATGTATCCTTTTTTTTTTTGCAAAATAAAAAGTTAAAAGGAAGACATGTTTTGTGACAGCGAATTGTGATCAAAACTGAATAGAAGCTAGTGTTGGTTATTAAAATGAAAACTTGTACCCTTGCTTTTATGGTCTATCTAGAATACCTCTGAAATCAATGTATAAACAATAAAGGGAACTAATCTACTTCGGAGTTGGAGGATACAACGTCAACGAGCAATACCAAAAAACCATGACTGTTCACAAAAAAAAAAAAAGAAAAAAAAAGAAAAGAAAAATCAAATCAAACCAGCCTAAGGCGACTAAAGCGACATAAACCCAAAGTGAAGTTTTAATATATATTTATTATCTCATTGAAAATGAAGAAGACCATGTATAATGTGATACATATATAGCAGTTTCTTTTGCATTAAATTAACACCCACTAAAGAATTAAACAATTATAATATAAATGCATGATTCTCTTACAAAGAATACATCTCGACTGGGTCAACATATTAGTACATGTACATGACAGATCTAAGACATCAAATTAGACACCAATCAAATATAGCAGCAAAAATACTTATGACTAAGAGAATTCTAAGAAAAAAGTAATGAGCTGATAAATGAATTTAAATGATAGAAAAGTGTTACAACTTGCTAACAGTAAAAGCATTATCAAACTCTTTCTAATCAGTAAAAAGAAATACCAGCCTGTTTTACTAATAACATAATAATAATAATCAACTTGTACTTAAAAAAAACAAAAGGAGAGGGAAAGAAAGGTGAGGGTAAATGTACATGTACATTTCTTGTATCAAGTCTCTGACACTTAAACAAATTGTTGTCATAATGGGGAGACTATTATTTCTTGTATCGAGCCTCTGACAATTAAACAAATTGTTGTTGATGTAATTTTATTCAAATGAATAAAATGTGTATCTCAGGAAGTACTAAATCGACTTGTACAGCTTCCATAATAGAGGTACAGTCAAAAGTCCTAGAAAAAACCCCACTGAAATATACACATTCAGTCTAATCTACATAAGATAAAACTGGCTAACGATTTAGTTAAACATTTCCTTGGGTCCCATTTTTTTCCTTCCATGCGTCTATAAAAAATAGTTGCTAAAATTTTGCCTATAGATAAAATACTTTTTGGCTGATGCTAATTTCGAGCCAAAAGTATCCTAAACCTGTTGAATAATGTATACTATTTTTCAGACATTTTGTCTGTTTTCAAGTATAAACAACAGGTGATCCCAAAAAAAAAAAAGTCTCGAATTTTGTACAGTAGTTCCATTTCTGACAATTGGTGTAATTACATTTTATATTTTACACACTGTTAGAGTACATATATGCATGTGATATAGGACAACCACTAACACTAACAAAATACCCATTGAGAGTGCCAACATTTTCATTATGACAAAGGGCAGTATGTCTGCAGTGAAAAGAACCAAGCACAGCTTCATTAACCAAGACATCACCCTCACAAGTACATCATTTGAGTTGGCTTCAGACTGGGCTCAGGGAAAAACATCACCAAACATTTCACATTATGTGAATGAGAACGAAATACACCAAATGAACTACAACCGTAATCATAGGTTATATCTAAAGCAAAACATCAACAAATCTTAACTATGATGAGTATTGGTGTTAACAAAATCATGATACATGTATCTAAAATCTATAAAATTTCTCTATTGTTATGCTTTTGTTTTTGGTGGGGTTTTTTTTAAATCATTTTTAATCTAAAAAATGACCCACAGAGCAGCCTCTAACTGTTCCACTAGTCAATTTGATATGCTAAAAGTAAAAGTAAGGAATGAGAAGTTAAATATCTTGCTGAAATGTGGTGGGAAATGATTCAAGTCCTTACACTCAGATCATGCCAATGCCATGCTTGCCACAGTTAATTTGAACTCTTTGAAATTTGCTCAATAGCACTGCTATAATTTGCTCTCATAATTTTTCCCCCTTCTTTTATGACCTTTTTCTTCTTAACATTTTTTTTCTCAATATATTATATCAATGTCAGTCAACCAAAACAGAGCAAATTTTCTGTTGCTTTCCCTTTTTTTTCTCTTCATTTGTGCCCTATAAAAATGTTAAGCTTCAAACAAGATGTAACAAAGAAGAGCGTAATAAATGCTGCAATAGGTATAAACATGGTGACAATTGGCCACAAAAAAACCCAAAAAACCTAAAAAACAATATACATACACAGTAGACTCCTGATAACACAAACTCCAAGGAACCAACGAAACTGATTCGTGTTATCAAGAATTTGTGTTAAGAGGATTGAGGAAAATTACGGAAAGTAACCCGATTTGAACTTCGGGACAATAATTCAATAATTTTACATGTGTCAGACATAATGAATGTGTCATCTCAGAGAGTGAAGATCTAGTTGATCAAAGTGCGTTGAATGAATGATGCTGCCATGTTGCAAGCAAAGCAACTCGACACGAGCTTAGTCCACTGCAGTCGGCCAAAAAGAAAGGAGTGCCAGGTGTGTGAAAAAAAAGGGGGGGGGGGGGCAAGGGATTGCCACCAGCAAACAATGGGGTGACCGATGGAGGCTGGGGCTACCTAAACTGAGGTTTCCTAGGGTAGAGGGCATCATCATACGATCAGTGACATGCGATGAAAAACACATGCCTTGATGTAGGTGGCCGTGCCTATGTACGGCAAGTCATGACACAACACAGTGTGTGATCAATTGCCTCCTAGAAATCTATTCTAGGAGGCAGTGGTGTCATGTGCTTGCAGACCCCTTCACCACACCATCTCCCTCTGTATGCAGAGGCGGCTTTTTAATTTTAACTTAGTGCGTGGCATTGCTCGCAGCGGCCCGAAGCTTTGTGCAAGAAAAGGTGGGAAAACTCCGAAAAAAGATTACAAGAAGTATCGGTTTCGGTTCGTGTAAACAAGATCTAGATCTAATCAAACTTGAGTTCATGTTATAGAATAATGCATTAGTTGGATAAAAAAAAATAAAATCGGGGAGTCACGTAAGTTCGGCTTAAGGGCCAAATTTGTGTAAATTGGGTTTGTGTTAAATGAATTCCACTGACTTTCATAACACAAGTAGATTTGCAAGTGATCAAAATTGTCAAAGTAATAGGGATGTAAACTGAAGTCATGTGCATTAACATGGAAAAGTGATAGATAAATATATAATAGTGTAATCCATGTACGAAAATAGAAAGTTTTAAGTGCTGAATGAATTGTCATGTTCAATTAAATTGCACTAAAACAATGAAGCTTGAAGTGCAAATGGCAAAAATCAACAACACAGATGTATTGAAGAAATGATCTGTTAAAAGTTATGCTTTAGAAGATCAGTCCTTTACCTTTTAAGCACCATATATCTTTATTTGTCCTATTCCTACGGACAAGATTTTCATTTGAAATGGAAAAAGAAATCTTATAACCCATACAAATTAATTATTTGCATTAAGCAGTATATTACATTAAAAAAAAACAAAATACCAACAATTATTTGATATACGGTTTTCCCATAAATAATGCTTTCAAACTAACTCTCTCTTTCAAATGCACTTTTCTATAAAACAGAAAACATGCAACGAGACATGTATCCATGATACATAATTCATATTTAAAGACTGAGACATTTTCAAACAAAACAAGAATAATATTCACAGAATGGCAACAAGCAATTAAATAGGAAATGTTAATCAAGCCTAACATGTTCCCATTTATGAATATTGTAGAGATGCAATAAATCATGATGATAGTTTTTATGGAAGACATGAAAAACTTAATGTCAATTCACTCAGTAATTAAGTACATGTTAATATGTATGCACAATGCATTAAAATTTTCATAAAATATCATAGTTACAAACTTCCTCTCTTCATTTGAAATGAAAATTATGAGTTTTGAATACAGATCTTGTTTCCAATTCTAACCCTAGTGGTATAAATGTTTTTTAGAATCAAATCCATATCATATTGTAATTAGATATGAAAAAAAAAAAAGATAAAAATGTATATTTATGGATCGTTTATCAAGTATTTAAAACAAGAAATTTGATCTAACTTTCAATGGGGCTAAGAGCTTGAAAAGTCTAAAAGAATCAAATAAAATTCAACATTAAAACCAATTTCTTGATAGGAGACTAGTCAATCAAAATTGTGACAACATTTGAAACTACAAGTATTTCACACAATTTAGATAAGCCATATACCTGCACTTCTGGCAAGCAAATCAACAATTCACAAGACAGATTGTTCTACTGGATCCTCAGATGAAATAAACACGTATTTGTGATAAGTGGCGAATAATATGGTTTGAAGCAAAGTCCCACTTAAAGTAAAGTGTTGTTTTTTAACATATTCGACTTACTAAGGCATACAGATCAGCCTAGCAGAAACTCAGGAATCATACAGCATTTCACTCTAAATATATGTATAAGAAATCTGACTACAGAATCATTATTTGGATATCAAAGTTGACTGCAGTCTGATTCCACCTTATATTTACCTACTGATATTTTATACAAATCTCCCGCCCCAAATTATCTCCTATAATCTCCTGCTATTTCTCTCCCTTTCCTCCAAGACTGAGCGGGCTCATGCATAGGGAACTGTGCTTTTGATCTTGCCAGACTGTTCCCATTTGACAACTGGAACAGGCAGTGAGTAGTTCATTAATATTTATTAATAATTAATTTATTATTATTTAATGAAGTGCCAGCCTGTTTTGTAGTCTATTTAAGTTCTTAAATTGTTGCTACTGTTACTACTATTTGTTGTACTGAAGATTACATATGGACAATATTGAATCACTGACGGTCTGGATGTTTATGGAAAGTTTGATCAGGAGATTATAGAAAAAAATTATGAAGAGATCAAACTTATGATAGACAACTTTAATTTATTGCAAAATTTGTATTGATAATATTAACAAACAAGATTTTTTTGCCTGTGTTATAGCAAGAGCTATGACTTATTCTTTCATAGATTCATTATGTCCATGAAAAGAGCTGCATTCTCTTTCACAGTTACAGGCCTTTACTTTTGATGTAAAATCTTTGATTATTCCAACAAAGTATAAATACTCCTTGGTCAGGACACTGACTGCTTAGCTTGATATTGGGTATGTTGAAGAATAAAAAAGTCTGACTCAGACACCAATCAGCATTGAAAAAAATATCAGACAGCGTGAAACAATTAAAAGCATTATTTTTATGTCAAAATGCATTCGATACAAGGAGTTTAGCATGAATATTGATTATTATTGTTTCCTGAGTTTTTAAACCCTTTACAATAGGTTTGAAATCAACTGTCACCATACAAAACATTCATTTTAAAAAATTAGATGCAAAAACACACAATTCTTTTCAGCCATTTTTATAAAACGAATGGACAAAAGCTATCAAATTTAGAGGCATGCATGATATCAAGAATCAAATGACACAAAAAATTGTATTCAGCAAGTGAAAGCTGTTTTCCGTAATCACAATGAGGCTCAAATGGCTGTCAACTAGGTAATAATTGTTATTATATGAATATGAGTGAGCATATTATGTCTGTATTTATGTGTGTGTAGTTGGGGTAGGACTTTTGAAAAATAGCTTTGCTAAAAATATGCTTCTGATATTTGGAAAATTCAGTCTATTTCTTTCAATCTCCACTATAATTTTGCCACTTAAATTAATTAAAAACAACCTGCCTTTATCTTTAATTATCAATTTTTGAATACAGGGGAACATCATTTTTCTCAGAATTTGAATATAAGTTACAAAAGTAGTGATAAACCATGCCATGTCTTATTACTTGGTATGACATTTTCAGAGACAAACAGATCTATACAGTTTATGTATTTTTCATAAATGAAATGTTAATCTATTGGGATTAAGCAGTAAATGACAGTACTCATTACAAATCAAAACAAATGCAAAAAGTCGTCAGGTTTTTTAGCATCTATGGCACACAGAAGGGCCAGTCAAGGGGGAACATTATGGATTTTACCAATTTGCCCAAATGTCCCTTGCATTTTACATGCTCATTGATTAGATAAAGGAAATTTCTGCATATTTCTTCTTCTTGACTGTCAGAAGCAATAAATCTATTCAAAGACTGAGAACCATAAATCTAGCTCCATCAGAAATGTTAACATCAATAGAGTTTGAGAGAATATATATTATGCATTTTCCTGTACTTACGCTTTTTGGAGTGTAACTTTTCATACTTTTCAACATTTAATTTCTCTTTTTAAATATTTAGTGGCAAACGGCTTGATAAGAGATAGCTATTAATTCTAGTCAATCTAAATCTGAGTATTATTAAGAGAAATTTTGAACAAATTACATCTCAAGATATTCCTCAGCTAATTCAGACAGATTATTAGGTGTTTAAATCACAGAATATCACGGTAAAAAAAAAAAAATCTTGCATATAGAAGAACAGCTCATTAAATTAAATGAAAAATTTCTTAATTCTTCTATAAATACCCATTTCAATGTATGATACATATAAAAGAAGAAAAAAGCTCAAATGTTACAGATTTATAGTGTGATTGATAGTAGTGGCCAATTCTTTCTTTGAAGCAATATGTCATAACTTCAAAGCGAATTCAGGTATGAGGCAAAGTCTGAAATTCATTGTGAGTACAAAATAGATAAAGCAAATAATAATGATAATAATACTATTGAGCCACCATATTGATGATTTTTCCTGAGTGGCATTATTAAATTGTTTTTCACTCTTATATCAATATTGGAGATGAATGATTCTGGCAACAATAATCAAAACATTTATTCATTACAAACCATCCATCTTCTGTACGAAAAAAAAAAGTATGACTCACAAAAAACTTCATACTAAATTTCTAGGCTTAAAGTAAAAAAAGCAACAGCCAGGGAATTAAAACAAGAGTTTCCACACAGAACTGCACAAAACAAAACAAAAAAAAAGAAAAGATAAAAAAAAAAGGCAGAAGTACTAACTGAATTAGTGAATATTTCAAGAAAGTCATTCAGAGAATGTACGGTACCGGTACTGACATACTATAAGCCTACATATCATTATTATTACTATTATTATTATTATTATTATTATTATTAATTATAATTATCATTATTACTATTTTTATTATCATTATTCATAAGATTGTTATTAATTTATATAGTCTCCACCTTATAACCCATCCTTCGCGTAATAAATAAAAATCGGTTATTAGATGGAGCAGGTTATAATAAGACATGAAAGGAAAGGGGGGTAACATAGTATGTATGTACATATATAATCACTGTAATTGAATATAAAGTAATGCAAGTACTTTAACTTGACCACCCTTTGTGTAGATTGTGTGGTGATTAACTAAACGATGATTGGCTGCAAAAATGGCCAATCAATAGTCTACAGTAAACATAAACGAGCGGTATAGGAATACTTAAACTAGAACTAGATGTTGCTAAATTACCATCAACCCACACTTTGCATGAGAGGTGGTTTTACTCCTTTGTTCACTATGGCAGGACAGGGCCTGTGCTGTGATTTGATTAAACAGATGAATGAATGAGGTGTGATTTGGAGTCAATTATGAGACAATTGGTTTGAATGTCGGTTCTGTCACTGCCTTTGTGAAAAGCGTATTTTTATAAATCTTGAAATTGAGACACAAGTGACTTGTTTGTGATGTTATGAATGAGATGCCTGTATTATATGTAAAAATTCTTTATCATTATCGTTGTTTAAGTGAAAAAGATTGGTTTAGAAGACGAAGGTCTAGTCAGAGAGGTAGGTTATTTGAGGTTTATTTTAAATAGAAGAAAAAACTATTTAAAGAAAACATAAGCTTATTAAGCAAAGTGGGCTATAAGAAGTTGGGCCATTGGATGGTGACTACTGTATTATTATTATTATTATTATTATTATTATTATAATTATAATTATAATTATTATTATTATTATTATTATTGTTGTTGTTGTTGTTTGTTTGTTTTTGCTGTTGCTGTTATCATTATTATTATAATTATTAAATGTAGCACCTACAAAAACACCTTTATAGCACTGATAGAACTGTAATGCTTAGCATTCTAACCAACTAAATTTACCCTAACAATTTCTCATATATTTATAATATATGCAATGAATTGGTAATTTTAAAAATGAACATGTAATAAAGAAGAAAGACGGATAAAAAGTATTATGATTGAAAAATATAACTGACTTGAAAATCAAAGATGTATCACCAAAACCCATAGTCAATAAAAATGAAAGGAAAAACCCACAACAAAAATATGTGTCACAAATTATTCTTCAGCAGGTAAATCTTGGGATACATTCTCTTTGGGAAAGAAAACTGGTGGATAACATAAGAAGGCCTGCAACAGTAGGAAAGATCATTTTGCATTTAAAAAACAAAACAAACAACAACAACAAACAAATAAAACAAAACAATAACAAAAACAACAAAACAAAAAGAAAAAAAACAGCAACAAAAACAAAAAACAAAAACATAGCAAAAAACAAAACAAAACAATATCCTACCAAATGAAAACAACATTTTTCTCCTGGAAATATACTGCAGAGAATTTTAGGAGTGGGGGTATTTTTAATACATCTTCACTAAAATAAAATTAATAAGAAGAATAGGGTGATAATTAAATAAAAACTTTACCAACATTTTAACACACAGAATTTTCATTTTCAGAGTGGAATTTGTGAAAAAATGCTCAGCAACAGAGCTTTATCTCAGTATTCTAAAAAGCAGTTTAGGACACACTCATGGCAGTTGCACAGTCATGAACCCAGGCAAACCTGCAGGTTACATAATTATAACCAATCGTCGATCAGGTATAAACATCTTCTTTATGAAGATAAAGAAGAAAGCATTAACTTTAAAGTTATATAGTTTTCTTATATAATTTTGTATTTTTGTAATTCTTAACTAAATATGGGCAGTGAGTGTGTGTGTGTGTGTGTGTGTGGGGGGGGGGGGGTTGATTTCATTGCAAATAAACCCAATTACTTTCAATACTACTGCCACTGGAAAATAGCAAAGATTTACCTCTGTCCTAACTTAGAGGAGTTAAGCAATTAATTGTCAGTTTCCCCAGTATTCTAAATTTTTCTATGAATAAACAACGAACCCAAGAGGACAGGGTGCATGTTAGAAACACATTTCCACCACCCTGCAATGAGTGTAAACTAGACAAGTTCTTGAAAAATGACACTGAAATGAATTATGCATCTTTTCATTTAGGGAGAAGCTTATTTATTTTTCATTACATTTTTCAGTCAGTGATTTTATTGTCTTTGTATGTGTATGAGTATATGTGTGTGTGTGTGTGTACAGAAATTTTGGCCCAGTTTGTTAATAAATATTTCCTTACTTCACTGCTCTTTATATGTGTGAGAATTTAAGAAAGAATAACAGTTCCTTAAAAATGGATGATAAAATAATTGTGAATCATACTATCCTTTAACCCTTATCCGGCGGGTCCCGTATATATTCGCCCCACTTAGCCTCAAACAATCACCTACGCTAGCGGCGGGTCCCGTATTTGTCCGTCCCCCTGACCACGTGCCTTCGCCACCCGCTGACGATGGGTCCCGTATTTTGGCGTTCCAGTAGATGTGTAAGGGGTAGCTGCCTGTATTACTAATTTTATCCAGTTTCATCG
>JBCJKE010447826.1:0-12055 GCA_039654525.1 Melibe bucephala | reverse complement strand
AAAGTGTACATTGCGCCCCGCGACCCCCCCCCCCCCCTTTTTTTTTTTTTTAATCCTCATTGCAAGTACTTTGATTAATATTTGCTACCTTGTCATTATTAGTTTTTAGACTTTCAAAAAGTAAATTGATAGTAGTTGCAATTGCAAGCTTTGAAATTTTAGACTTTTTAAGAGGCTGGATATTTTCCAATAATGATCATTTGTGTTGTGCTATAACCATGCTACTAAATTCCAAATTCCAGAAGATCCCAAGCACATCATATGAGTGAAGTTAATCAAAACCTGCTAATTTGTTTTCCTTTCTACTTTAAATTTCAATGGATTTTTTAATTTGGTCATTATTATAAATAAGGATAATGTTGCTTTATTTTTAAAAGTAGGGGAGGAGGTGGGTATAATTTTCTTCAGCTTGGGAACTTCTGTCATATGATGCACTTCATTTTCAGCAACTGCAGGATTCAAAATTTGTCATTGCAGTGATTGTCCAAATATAATCCTAGTTCATTTCTAATCTTTATTTTCATTATTATTATTATTATTATTATTTGTTTTAATGATATGAATATACATGTATGTAGATACATACTGAAAGATTGCATATTAAAATGCATATTCGCTAAACCGCTAAAATAAGATAGCATAGAGTTGATAATTGAACTGATTCCATTTAGTGCTTGGTATTTGCTTGGGGGAAAAATGGGTAACAGGGGGGAGGGATTATGAAGAAAAAGAAAAAATATTAATTTTGTTTTGTTAATCTATTTGGCTGACTTGATCATTTTGTTAACTTTGTGTTCCTTTCATGGAAGAATTGGAAGAAGAAGAAAGCATCAGAGAGCGGTAGACAGCGAGGTTGATAGCTTGACATCTGGTCTCTTGCCATAGCAGTTTGACTGCTCCGCAGAAATCCTCTCTTCACTATCTGGTGGTCATGCCTGGTATATAGCAGCAATACAATACTATAACACTATCTGTTCATCTGCTTGATACGCTCAAGTTTTCATGATATTCTTTCTCTCTGTCATTTTCATTTCCTTTTGCTCTGTCCATTGACAAATGACATTATTGTGTTTGATGTACTCAGGGTAAATATGCTTAAAGCAAGTAATCTTGGATGTTTTTATTTTGTTTTTGTTCTTTTTTTTTTTTTTTTATTTGTCATGCTTTCATTTCTTAGTAAATTCGAAAAAAAAAAACCCATCTTATATTACTCTTTGCACAGGCAGTTTTCAACATATTTTGTATGTTTTGATTTAAGTTTACTTCAACACATACATTTTTCCCTTTTGTAAATAATACACGCTTTATGATGGCGGCATTGATAAAGAGCAACAAGATTCTTGCTTTTTGCATGTTGGTGCCATCTCAACTCAGTCATTAATATAATTTCTTTTTTTTTTTTGTAATTTCCTTACACAATATTTTATTTTATTTCATTAACTAATATAAAGAGATACAAATTAGTCACTGTGATACCAGTTCAGAGTTGATTTTTTTATTTTTTTTTTAATGGAGGAGGCTTGTTTCCCTTCATTTAGTTCATCATTTTCTCTAGAAAGATAAAAGAAACCTTTTAAAATTATGTTTATTTCACTATGTCTTGTATGATATATACTTTGTATTTTGCATTCCTGATGTGTAATAATTATCTTCTTTTTCAGCTTTGTTTTGAAAGTGTTCATGTGTGAATGCTGCCAAATTGTCATGGAAGATTTTTGTATTATTTTATTCTAAAAAGCACTTAACTTTAGGGAATGAGATGGCAGCCCTTTGTACATTAATTATGTATAAAATATTGAAAGAAAAACTTGGAAAAAGAACTTGTCTGCCATTTCATTTGCTTTTGTTAAGGGGGCACCAGCATCAAACAAAGTTTAGAGCCAAATTTCTGAGTTTGAAAAAAATCTTGCAATTTTGATAAAAATGCCATTTATAAAGGATTTTGATGCTTGTACTCCCTATGATTATATTTGCAATAAATTTTAGTTAATATCTTAACACTCTTTACGTGATATGATCATAATATGGACAATAGGTTTATTTTGTATGATTTGCTTTGGAAGCATTCCAATATTCATTTAAGTAATTAAATCATGGACTGCAAAGTGAATTTAGGCAAGCTTGCTATGCTACATTACTATTTAATGGAACACTTTTGCATTTTTATTATGGGAAGTAATATTGTGGTAGAAAGTGATATCAGAGAGTGTATGTGGATGATCATATTCCTTGTGATTCAATGCTAGCATTACCTTGGAAATGTCTTTTATTGTGGATTTATTAGTTAGGTGTTTCTTCAAGAAAATACAGATACTACATTCACTTCATAGATATGTGACCTCTCAGTGCAATGCTTTTTGGAATGGATATCAGGACAGCTTTGTTTTGCTAGACTTCATAAGTTGCCTTGTTTCATTGCAGTTGAAGACTGACTTCCTGAAACTTTTAAAAGAAACTTCTGGCATTGACCGCAATTCAAGGTGGAGTGACATAAAAAAGAAGATCAATTCAGATCCTAGATATGATGCAGTGGACAGCAGCTCAAGGAGAGAAGACTGGTTCAAAGACTATGTCAAGAATTTGGATGAGGTATAACATTTTATTTGGGAGACTTGAGAGAATGGGTGTTTTGTTCTTAACTTTGCTTGCTTGAAATTGTTAAAGTCATATTCATGACTACTAAGATATAAGTAGTCCGTTATATCTTTTCTTTTTTTTTTTAAATTGCTTTTGTATTCCTGTTAGTGTATTTAATAACATCTTATTTGTTTTCAGGTGCAATCTGAGGATGAAGACCGTAAAGAGAGAGAAAAGCAAGAGAGAATTGAGGCAAGCATAAAAAAACGTGAAGAGGAAGTAAAACAGTCACTGTCTAGCTCCCTTAGAGAACGGGACAAGGAGAGGGAGCAGCACAAGAAAGATGAAGCTGTTCAGCACTTTAATGCGCTGTTGGCTGACTTGGTAAGCAGGATTTCTTATTGTGTATAATTATTCGTTGGATACTCATTCATAACTAGATCTGCTGTTTAACATATTTAATTAGAATCAGATAGATTTTTTTTTTTTCAGAATAAGGGGCAAATTCCGATATTCTACCCTTTTTTTTTTTTTTTTTTTTTTTTTTTGCTTGTTTTGTTTTTTTGCTTGTTTCGTCAAACTTTCATTTTCATGTATCACTGAAAAAGAAAATTAATTATCATTCAATAAAAATCTTATCAAGTTATAGAGAAAATCAATTTTCATTTCACAGGGAGGTCTAGTACATATTTAAACATTTCCTGCCAGTACAGTCAGCTATGAGGTCTGGCATCATCATTTGTTAATTAAAACTGTTGACTTATGCAAAGAGGAAGAAACTGGATTGTTTTTCAATTAGTTCAGATTGCCAGACTGAATGTATACGAGCATTCACCTATTTTTGATATCGGGCCATGCATTTGTTTGGCCTAGTTTATTGGCGAGAGTGAGGGAGGAAGGGACGGACGGACGGACGGACGGACAGACACATAGAGACAGAGAGAAAGAGACTGAGACAAACAGGTTTGATAGGCCTAAAGCAGTTTTGTTTTTTGTTTTTTGTTTTGTTTTGTTTTGTTTTTTTGTTGTTTTTTTTTTGTTTTGTTTTTTGTTTGTTTTTTTTTTTTGTTTTTTACGACACTAGCATACAGGTGATGAAGTCACCTAAATGCAATTTGAATAAAACTAATAGCCTAGAAATCAGATGAAGAGGTCAATCTTAGATCAAAGACCCTTCTCTAACCTGTTCCTGGAAACGACATCATGTGTTTTTTTTTTTTTTTTTGGTCTTGCCTTGTCTTGCCTTTTTTTTTCTTATCCCTTTCCTCATAATATTAGGGTAGGATTCAGCTGAGGGACTTGTAATAAAACACAATATGATCTTCCATGGGGGGTTGCATATTGAAAGATGCCAATTTATTGTGGTCAAAGTAAAAATAATATATATTGATGTTGTTTTGAAGCTCTATCAATTAAGATTGTAGAAATAGTGTTTTGAAGCTCTTTATCAATCAAGGCTGTGAATTGTCATGAGTTTTCTGGTATTGAGGAGAGTTTTGTGAGAGTGTAGGAGGTGGTGCTTGCACACATGAGGGCATACTTTCATTTCACTGCATGCTTGCAACTTTTATTTAGCTTCCTATAACAAGTGTTTATACTTTTAAATATTTATTGTCAAATGTATTGTATGAAGAACTGTGGAACTGGTTCAACATGATGGAAAATTATTGAAGCAAGTAAAACTGCTATAATTACTAATGGAGAATTATAATTTCTTTCCTCTAGGTGCGTAATTATGAAGTTAGTTGGCGGGAAACACGTAAACAGCTGCGCAAAGATCACAGATGGGAACTTACAGACACATTGGAAAAGGAAGAGCGTGAAAAACTGTTTGACACTCACATTGAAGGGCTTTTTAAGCGAAACAGATCAATGTTCCATTCACTTTTAGATGAAACAGAGGTAAATATGTATGATATTACTAAGCAAAGAAAGTGAAATCGCATTGCTATGTTATTTTACAGAACTTTTCATATTCATTTCTGATTTTATTCAACAGGTAACATTTGGTATGAATGACTTCATGTTATACACATTTATATGTTCTGTTAAAATACCATGCTATTGTCGTGTGAAAACAGTAATGCATGGCTTTTTTCCTTTTGATTTCCTTGTCATTTCTGGTATTGTTTTGATGCCTATGAATCCCCTGGTTTAGAAAATAATTATATGGAACATTTTAAGTGTTTTATATGATCGGGAAATCTTTGATGAATTAATTTTTTTTAAATGGCCTGTCAACCTAATGATATTTGCAACTTAGCTGTAGCCCTGTACACGTTTCATTGAAAATCTGTCTAGTAATTTAAAAATATTTCTTCTCCCCCACCCCACCCCCTTTTCCCTACTAGTATTTTCTTTAGATCATCATTTATACAAGAAGGCAAAAAATAAATTCTGTTTTGTTTTCTTTTCTTTTATTGTGAAATGAATTGTATTATTCAATAAATGGTAAAATTAATGATTTCGATCACACCGAATGTGTTTTGGTTGTTGCCAACAAAGCTGCTTTAGCTAGCATCACAACCAGAAAGAGCTAGTGCAAGCTGTACAATCTAGATCAGGTATTACATTTAGACCAAAGGCTTTGTAGCTTTTTTAAGATGGTAGAGTGGAGACTGGACAAGAGCCATACGTTTGAAGGCCCTCATCCTTTTCAGCTCTTCGACTTTTTAATCATCAACTTTGTTATTCATCACTTAGTTCTTCTCCTTTCAAACTACATTGCCAGCAATTGCTGTTGGTCCAAGGCATGTCAAAACATTGTCCTTCCTGCTCTAAATAGGTACTAGAGTAACTTGTAGCTCTTCTGCTTTTGCTGTTCCTAATTTTTCTGCTTTAATCTTTGAAAAGTAAAAAAAAACAACATCTTGCTATTGTAATGCATTTATGCAAATATTTGCTGCATTAGTGGCAATAATTAAAGAAGTTTGAGTGGCTTTAGGAACCCTTAAAGTGTCTTATTTGTTTTTGTTTTTTTTCTTCTTCAGATATCCCTAACATCTACATGGAAAGAAGTGAAAAAACAAATAAAAGAAGATCCAAGATATGTTAAATTTTCCTCAAGTGACAGGGTGAGTACCTTTCTTAAACATTTAGAATTTGCTGCTTCTTCACCCAAAGGTCAAACCTCTACCTTCAATATTTATTGTTTTAGGGTCATCTCTGCAACCTTCCACTTTTTTTTTGTTTTTTGTTTTTGTTTTTTGTCTTTCTTATTGCCTCAAAACTTTGATGTTGTGTCAAAAAGTGATTGATCGCTGAGTGCGAGGACATTGAGGTTTGGACCTAATACAAAGTTTATGTCTACAGGCCCAAGTGTCTTAAATACTGACCTCTGTTTTGACTGGTCAAAGTCAAACGGTTGACTCCAAAATATTGAATCCATCAATCATTATTTTCTACATAATATCTCATAACACAAAGAAGTATGAGGATTCACTTTCCCCTTTCTCCCACCAACTTTTTTTTTTCTCGATACAGTTTTTTTGTTTTTGTTTTTAAATTTTTTATTTGACAATTAATAGTAATCATGTTGCAATATTGAAAATTTTCTTATCACATTAGAAATACAGTTTTATGTGCCATTTCTATTTTCTTTTCTTTCTTTCTTTTTCAGAAACGTGAAAAAGAGTTCACAGAGTACATGCATGAAAAATTTGTAAATGCCAAGGCTGATTTTAGGGAACTTCTGAAGGAGACAAAAGTAATCACTTATCAGTAAGTAGCTATCATTTGGCATTTTCTTTGAAAAAAATTGTGAGAAAATACTTTGAAAGCATGCATTTTCAGTTTCAAAGAAGTCCAGGAAGTGGAAGTGAAATAAAGGAAAAATTAATGATATACTTTCAGATTAAATGTTCTTAGTTTAATAGCAGGGGTACTGGTACCAGAACTCCAAGCGGTTTTGGTGTTTGTTTTTTTTTTGTTCTGTGTTGGGTTTTTTTTGTTTTGATTTGTTTTGTTTTGTTGTTTGGTTTTTTTTGGGGGGGGGTTGTTTTGTTTTGTTTTTCTTCCCATTTTGGATTGGTCATTTTTTTCCTGTACTTGATTTTTCTACAATACTGTTGAGAAACTGTTTTGTTATTGATAGTGAGCTCTTTGTCAAAAGTCAGTTTGTTTAAATATAACATGTGCATCTATTTGACTTTGATGATAGGAATCTTCTATCGTCTTTCCTTTATTGAATTAGAGAACAACAAATTTGTAGGCTGCTGGATCCATTGATAACAGTTAAAACTATCATTCTAGAGTGCTTTTTTATAATCATTCTCCACCCCTCCCTCATTCCTTTATCTTTTACTCCCTCCATTTTCTGAACATATGGAGACTTTGTTCTCTTTTTTACTTGAATGTAAATAAAAATGCATTTCAATTACTTTTTGGATTTTTATTCTTTGATACACTGTTGAATGGGAATATTTTATTTTCCAGGACCAAGAAGCTTTGTGATGATAATGAAGCACACTTTGATGACATAGAAAAAGTTCTTGAGGTGAGTACTCAGCTGACTCAATCCTGAATGCTAAGGAAGTGGATTTATTAATAAAAATTCATGTTATCAAGATTGATGGTGAAGAAATGCCGAGGGTGGGACCCAGATTTTTATTGTATAGGTGACTAGTACACGATTTTGGGATTTTGATATTCTTTGATAGCCTTATGAATTATTGTATTATTGCATTGTTGTTATACATCATGTCCTTTATTTACCATGCTGTAACATATTGCTTTATATTGTTTTTGTTGCCATAGATTGTAGACTATAGTGGGTTTCAAGGGCAGGTTGTCTTTCAAGCGATACATGCCTAAGAAGCCTACCATGTGGGGTATCAAGGTGTGGAATCTATGTATTTTTGTTGTAGCCTACATGTTCCACAATTATTTTATTTTAGACTTGCTTATTGAGTGCATATTTCATCTCTTTTTGTCTTTTTAACTCAATCCAACCAAGTTTTATCCACTGAAACTAGTCCTTGTAGCCAAGAAAAAAAAATTTAACTCTTCAAAAATGGAGACATGCTAACCTTTTTTTGTAGACAAAATTTACAGAGGACAACAACAAAAAATGTTACCATGCAGGAAGAGGAAGCATAGCATATTTTGCAACCATTTTTACTACCTGATAAAGTAATTATTGAGAGTGCCTGTTTGTCGGGTAAGGAAACAGCCTAATCGGGCTCTTAGGCAGAGCAGGCACTCAGGTGATATTGACCTTGCGGCTCCTTAGAGGTCTGATTTTCATTATCTTTGAGTTTTAAAATCTCATGTAGTTTACAACGCATCTTGAAACATGATTGTCGTGTGTGGACAAAGATCATCTTGCTGAGTTTTTATATCACTTTTAAGTTTATGAGCAATGCCACCAATCTCAAAAAGTTGAAAGACCCCTGTCTGCACTCAGATAGTGATCATTTTGTCATGGCAGGAAGGGACTGGAGTGCATTGTGTAGTGTTAATCTGTAGACAGTCATTCATTCTAACCAATCACCTTGACATGACAAGGCAAAGGCTGTCCCACATCAGTGTACAGCTGAGCATGTCTCTTCATCGAAGTCCAAATGTAGGCCACACCTTTTTACGTCGCATTAACGAATTTGATTTGCTGGACAGTGGACCAGCAAAGGGGGCATTCATTTGTTACCTGTTCTTAACTGAAAAGGGGTGGGGAAACTACTCATTTAAGTGGGAGGGATGCCTTTTTACACACTAGCAAACTCCATACAAGTGTCCATGGTTACTTTATCTGTACTAGTAAGTTGATATTTCATTTGTTTTTTTTATTGACAACATGCTAACATACCAGGCACTAAGGCGGGCACTCAGTGACGATTCTGATTGTCAAAATAGCGGGCACTTAGGCAAAATGGGCATTCATCCTGAGGGCACTCTCGTGAAAACTACTGTAATATGCAGTCTAGGGAGATCACAACAGGCAATGTGTTAAAATGGTTGAATTATTAAATTAAAATGTAATTGCTATCAATTGAGAAAATAATTTTCCAAAACAATAAATGTTATTTTGTCTAATCTAATATTCTAGATTTTTCATTGATTCCAAATTTTCTTTCATTTTTACAGAATGATAAGAGGTACTTGACTTTAGACTGTGTACCAGAGGAGAGAAGAAAGATCTTGGTATCGCATGTTGAAGAATTAGAGCGCAAAGGACCTCCTCCCCCTCCAACAGCTTCAGAACCTTCAAGACGAAGCTTAAAATAATGTCTCACATTTCTGTTCTTGTATTTCATTTTCTGTTGTAGTACAAAATAGTTTACTGGTTCAAGATAAGCTGTCATTTAAAAAAAAAATTTTTTTTTTTTTTTTGGTCATGGCAAGTATTAAAAATTGTTTTCATAAATCAATTTATTCACATAGGGTACTGTAAGGCACTCAACTCAAATCAATTGCCTCACTTTATGCAGTTTTTCAGCGAGGATGCCGGAATGGAACCTTGATTTTTGAAGATGGTTAAAAAATATGGGGAAGCTTGCATTGTAATGAAATAGTGATGAGTGTGAGTAAGGAAAGGGGATGGGAGAGATTGGAGACTGTTTGTTAGACCATAATAGCTTTTTTGTTTCTTCTTCATGTTATTGTCATCACCATTTACTTTGACATTAAATAAAAGAGGCCTCACAAGATGAATGTTCCTTGTCATGCTTTATGTCAGGAATCACAAATATATGTATAATGTGTTACAGTGACTGTTTTGTCTGTTGGTGTTTTTCATGACATAGACCATAGAAAAAAATAGTTCAGTTCTCCATATGGGATGTCAGTGAATCTACCCAAGGTCATGTGTGTGTGTATGGTTACATTTGCTGCTTTTTGCGATTTTTAGTTTTATTTCCTATTCTTATTACTATGGTTGTGATCTGCTATGAAATTGACTCAACGCTAGGCCTATGGAAAATGGAGGCTACCATTAAAAAGAAACCCCAAAAAACTAGGTGGGATTAATATAGACAGATGTTTAAAGGAGTGATGAAGTCAAAACTATGTTTGCTGTTGGTATGATATTAAGATCACTCTTTGAGCTAGTAGAAGATGCGACATCAAAAACGTGACTGTGAAAAGAAGACAGTCAAGTCCATTTTTGGATATACAGTGGAGTCCGCCTAAAGTGAACACGCTTAAAGTGAACAATCGGTTAGAGTGAACGATACACTGTGGTCCCGATTGAAACGCTATTTGTTTAAGTAAAAAAATGCCGGATAAAATGAACGGGTTTCATGGGGAAATCGGATAAAGTGAACGCCCAAAATGAGTGAAAGCGGAGAACGGACCGATCATGTCACTGTCGCCATGCTGTGAAAATAAAATTCCCTGCCTTGGGCACCGGCAGACAATGACGATGACAGCAACTAGAAAGAAAGAGCTCTAATTTAAGCTTGCCAGCTGCATTGTCCCCCGATTCCACCTCTACCTTAGACTCTAAGACTTAGACCGACCCCTATGCGTAGCTACTGTTTCTAGTTCTAGGCTTCCACCCTACACTGTGATGTGTTCCACTTACTTGTGCACATCAGTAACACCAAATCTGCCACAACATTCACACCCTCCATTACAATATACAGTGCGAGTAGCATCTGGCACCAATGGGCGGTATGCGTGAAAAAAATTCTCTCCTGTGTACGGAAAAGATATAAAGTTCTTCAATGAGTAACGCGAACAGGCTAAGCATTGGAATGCAGTGTCATGCAGGTCATGAGGTCACCTAAACGCTGGTTGAATGAAACTTACACTTACATAGCCTAGGTATCAAATGAAGGGGTCAATGGCCCGCTTCTTAGAATCAACATGTTTTGTTTTCTTTTGTTTTTTAAGAAACGGGGTGGGGTTGTTTGGTGGGTGTTTTTTCCTCTCATACAGTAACATAAGGGTAGGGCTTAGATGAGAGGATACACGTGCTTGTTAATAATATTAAATAATAATGCACGCCGTGAGGGTTCGTTAATTCAGGTCACACGGATGATAGCGTTAGTCTTGCAGTCGCACAAACCTACACATAGAAGCTGAGTACAAACCTCAATGAACAGTGAATGCCCCTAATATGGAATTACAGTATAATATGAATGCAAGGCTTCAATTTTAATGGAATAATGTGGGTTCTCCCATTGATTTTGGCCAAAATGGTTAAAGTGAACCTCGGATAAAGTGAACACTTTTCTCTGGTCCCAAAGAGTTCACTTTAAGCGGACTCCACTGTAACAGTGATGAATCATATCCCCGTTTTCGTTTCTCTCCAAGTGTCAGTAAAAGGAACCTGGGCTATAACAGGGTTCATTCTGTGTTGACTCGGATATAACGGGGATCCTGCTGCGTGGTGAGGTAGCATTCAATTCATGAAATTTGTCGCAACTTAGGTGTTTCACCTGTCCGTAGGTCCTTAGGATCGCTGGCCTAAACAAAACACAAAACTTTCAAACACACACGCAATGCATCACACATTCCATTCACTAAGCGAATGCCCCTCTCCTCACTGTCATGATGTTACACTTCCATTGCTCTCTCCGGTTACACACAGCGACAGATTAGGCCTACTGAGGCCTGAAAATGGATTTTTACTAAATTTTCACTGCTTTTTGTAGATTGACCATAAAAATCACTATATTATAATCTGTTTTGTGGTTGCAGGTAAAGCCATCCAAAGTTGATTAATAATTGTTCTTTTTTATGGACCCACCCTGTATATAAAACGTGAGTTCCCTTGAGTTGGTCTGTGTGGTGTGCCCAATGGTAAGAGGCATCTGTTTTTTGTGTGCTAGTGATAAAGACATTTTTCTTGTTGAATATACGGTAGAGTCCGCCTAAAGTGAACAAACTTTAACTTTAAGTGAACAATCGGTTAAAGTTAAAGTGAATGATACTCTGTGGTCCCGATTGAAACACTAATTAAAAAAATAGTGGATAAGATGAATGGGTTTCATAGGTAAATCGGATAAAATGGACGCCCAAAATGAGTGAAAGCGGAAAATGGACCGACCATGCCTCATGATGAGGTTTCCTGAAAGCTGGTGAAGCAAAACTTACATAGCCTGGGTATCAAACGAAGGGGTCAATCACAGATCAAATTGATCAATGACCCGTTTCTTAGAATCGGCATGTTTTGATTTGGGTTTTTTTTTTAAAGAAAGTGGGATGGGGTTATTTGGTGGGTGTTTTTTTTGTCTCATACGGTAACATAAGGGTAGGGCTTAGATGAGAGGATACATGTGCTTGCTAATAATATTAAATAATAATGCGCAATATTAACTTTACACGCTGTGAGTGTGAGGGTTCGTGAATTCAGGTTACATTACATGGATATGGAGAGCGTTAGTCTTGCAGTCGCACGAACCTACACATAAAAATAACAGAAATATATTATTTCTCTAAATTCTAAAGCATCCTAAGGCTAGGACCACACTGACACCAGACCCGACGGTCGTACCAGAAATTCTTCAGGTGTAACATGAGAAAATTACTCCCCGCA
>JBCJKE010447716.1:0-14636 GCA_039654525.1 Melibe bucephala | reverse complement strand
TATAATTTTTTTTTTTATATATATATATATATATACTCTTCTTCCTCAAGTACCAAGTCTGAAACAGACATTGGTGATCATGGCACGGCATTTACTTCTGTCCTCAGACAATCTCAAAAAGCTCATATTGTTTTCACTACTCTTTGTTTTATTAGTCATCCAGTAATTTAAGCTCTGCAAATATGTTATTCTTTGTCGACCTCAACTCCTTTTCCTTCTTCCATCTGTAATTATTTTCAGCTTGAAAGCATTTCCAGTTACCTTTCTTGTCTCCTTCTTTCCCCCCTCCCCCACCAATGTTTAAAAATAATCCGACTTCAATATGTTTTTGTTTGAATTTTTGGTGAGCATAGTACTGTATTTTGTTAAGCTTATATATTTAAAAACAATTATACTTCTGAGCATTACTCATGCTTGTCCCTATCTTTTTGCCGCAGAACCACGCAGCTCCAGTAGAGACGAATACCTTGCCAACTTGAATAGTGTTGCTCAGAGTGAAGGGAGAGAAAGCACCTTTGTTCATAAATTGTTGGAAAAGAGTGGTGCTAAAGTGAACACCTTACAAGATGTTGTTGGTAGCAATAAAAGCATAAGCCAGAGAGAAATAATGGTTGGCTCAGATGCAGCAACATTTACAGAGAAAACCTCACCTATTTTCCGAAAATTAGAGCAGATGTCCAATTCAAACAAGACTATTGACAAACGTGAAATGAGAGCTCGAACTGATAGAGAGTTTAGACATGATAACACTGAGGAACCCCAAAGTCTTTCTTGTAGCCATAATGTTGTACAAAAAAGTGATACGAATCAGAAGTCAGATTATCAGGATTACCCATTTCTCTGTCTTCTGGAGAAATTGGCCAATGAACACAGTAAAAATCCTGTAACTTTTACGAAATCGGACATAGCTGACCACTGCCCAGCTCAGAAGCAAGCTAAGGTTACATCTCAACTGAACCCTCAGGAAATTATTCAAATGCCAAGTAAAGTGGGTAAGACAAAGACATCTTGTAGTACTTCAAGACAAAAAAATAGAGCCAAACTTCGTCAAAAAAATTATGATCGGAATTTGTCCACTACTAAAAGTTCTGCTAGAAAATCTGCCACATCAGACAAAACTTTTGAAAAGGTTGAGAAGTTATGGCCTTCATCATCAACATCTACATCTGAATCTTCTTTCAAAGAGCTAGGCTATAAACGTACAAATAATGGAAGTGCTGATGACATGGAATTTGTATTTGATGCTTTTGACCCTCAAGCTTTCAGACCAGAAAATGAGAACAACATTACAGATTACATGTATGATATGCTTGAAAGACAGGAAAGCGAAGAGGGATCAGAGAGCATTCGAGTTAATATGGATGGTATGAGCTTATCCAGCTCAGATGTCACAGAGAGAACACGTGTGAGAATGGACAATAATGAAATGGATGAGACGGCTAAAGACAAGACTTCAAAACAAGATTCATTGACATTGGGTCTTCCAAATTTTGAACTTATCTCATGAGTTATCTAATCACATGAACTTTTTAGATGACGCACCTTTTCCATGTGGATTTTATTTTCTTTGTTTTTTTTGTTTTGTTTTGTTTTTTTGTTGGGTTTTTATGCTACTTTTGTTTTTGTTGTTGTTTTTTAATGACAGTATCTTTGCTTTGAAAACCATTGGAAAAGTTTATGACAACAACAGCCATTCAATTTATGCATTTGCTAGGTTTGTAAAAAAAATTTTGTTATAAGAAGAGAAAAAGAGATAAATATTTCTGCATTAATGTGATTAAAAAAAACACCCCAAAAACCCAACAATAATCCATCAATGAAATATGATTGATCAACACATAGCTTACTGCATACTTTTTGTACCAGTAATTAAATATTTTTTTTTTTATGATTGATTTTTTTCTTCCTTTATAATTGCTGATGTTTTCATTTAACACTTTTTTTCATGCATGGGAAAGTGTGGTATAAGTCTAAATTTCAAACCATTTATTTCTTTTTCTTTTTTTTGTTCTTTTTTTAGATCAGTGTAAAAATATGATAACACAATTATCAATGCTTCTTTGCTGAGGATTTTCCAAAAATGTAATTCATTGATGTTTTATTTATAATTAAGTAGAAGAGAAAAAATAGAATGAAACCAATGAAATTATTAAAGAACATTTTGCTGTGCATTATTTGTGACTGTGTGTGCAACATTAATATCTTTTGAAAATTATCATGAGGTTTATTCTGAGTTTGAGTGTATTATTTGATTCTATATTTGTGTAAAAATTTATCATATTGAACAAGAATGGTTGTGAATTTCTTACTGATGATTTCTTGAGAGAAATGTTCATTGTAACCTGTTTATTAAATCATTGAAATGAAAAATGTAAAATTTCATGTATACATGTATAGAAGTTATTGTCAAATTGTATTTCACTCGATAGATATGTAGTAGCATTGATACAAGACAAAATATCCTTCTTTTGCAAATCATAGTGTTATATATATGAAACATTCTTATATGTTGAATAGACTTTGAGATTGTAAGGTAGGTGTGGAAAACTATGAAGTCAATTTTTATTGGGAGACAGAGTCTTATGTTTAAATCTTACACGCTTTATCATCTTGAAGATGTTCGCTGCATGTTACTTGTGCGAGGGCTGCTCTTTATGCAGTAAAACAGCCATATCTTAATATACATATTAGTTGGATAGATTTGGTGCTTACAACCTGTACAATGACTGTTAATGAAAGACAAAACAGTTTGGCTTTGTACTGTGCAGGAAGTAGTATAGCAACCAGAGAAATCCATGTAACATCTCTTCAATTTGTTATCTGGTTTGAAATTTTGAGGTGAAAACTTTTTCCCAAGACTGAATGGATACTTAGAAGAAGTAGAAGTCACACTTGTATGAAAAGTTTCAATTTAAAAGCATTATATAAGAGAATTTTATAGTTTTGAATAATGAATGAATTTATCTTTTCTTAGCTGATTCTGATTGTTTTGAAATTTGAGAATGTTGCATTTTGAAAAATGCATGAATTCACTATAATCTTTACTGTGTTGATAATGAATGTTAAGGTATAAAATTTGCCTGTGTGTTCTTGTGGATAATCCCACCATTATATATTATTTAGTGTTTATTTGTTTGAAAATTTGTAGTTATATCAATCAAGAAACCAAACAGTAATGGGTATTTTTAAAATTTTGACTGCTGTATATAAGAGTAAGAAACACTGCCAGACAATATGTGTTGTATGTGAAAATGAAGTAAAATTTTTTAATGTGACAGTCAGTGCGTATGAAAAGTCAGAGTGGATTTCAAAAAGATTGTTTAACACTTTTACTAGCTATTTTTTTAATACATTTACTAATATTTTGTACATACACTTTTCATACTCATGATGAGAAATTTGGAAAAGTTTGCTTACACAGATTGACTAGAGTGTGTCAAACCTGTGAAAATATTTTCCAGTGACATTATGCAGGAGATTGACATTTTTTTCAGCCGATTTTTTTTTTTTTAAGCCATGTCAGTACTTCCTATTTTCCCCAGCTACAGGTTTTGCATGCTTTTTTTTATATTGTGTTTGCATCCGTTCTACTCTACTCCTTGAAGAGAGTCTCCGTATCTTTTGTTCTTAGTGTTTTCTCTTCCGACTGTTCAGGTCTTAGTCTTGAAGATTGAGGACAGGTTTTATATCATTTATGAGGTTGACCTACGCATTGGTCATTTCTATGCAGATAGTGAAGTGTTCTTTTATGTTAGTACTTATGTTGCTATGAAGAAGATTTTGGTTAATTTTATTTCACAACTGATTGACGTTATGTGACAAAGTTGTCTTTGAGGTGAAAATGACTTATTTCATCTCTTGAGAACAATTTTTTAAACAAACTTTTAAGCGTTTGGTACTGGAGGGTTCTGACATTCTAAAGCTCTGTTTCTTGCCATGTCTCTATGCCATGACCTTTAAAAAACTGATTTAAAGTCATACATGGATCCCCTTTGCCTCTACCAAAAGGTTGTACAAATACAAATCATTCTACCTAAGGGTCATGCAAACACAAATCATTACATCAATTCCATGAAGTTTATTCAGTCAGTTCACTGAAAGTCAAATCCCGGTGAATATTAACTGTTCCATTTTTGTCAGTAATAGTTGCTGTTATCTCTGTTCACATAATATCAACTGCTTTGGATAGAACCTCTAAGTCAACTCAAATAGTTGGCAGGAATGCTTCACATTGAAAGCTATAGGCTATTCTGTTGTTACATAAAGAAGGGCCTCATATCTCTTCATATTAATGGAAAATTACAGCCTGTCTGTTTGTCATAGCAGTATTAGGTAAAAATTGCTTCACTCCTTTTCTGTCTGCAAAGATAGTGTGTGAGGTCTGTTGGATACACTAGCCAATGTATTTAATCCCTTCCATTACCAGTAGTACTACTTGTACTAGTTTATAAAGTTATGTTGGCGTAGTTGAGTACCCCATTCTCACTCTCTCTGGCTGGACTTCAATCACTCTTGCAACACAGGTACTGCATATCACATAAGCTCCATCTGTCTTTCACTTTCATTTCCTCTTTCTCTTTCCTTTTCAACTTTGAGAAAGGCTAGATACCACTTAAAATATTGTGAGCTTCTTTTCTAGTTTTAGATAGAGATCAATGAGCTAGAAGGTCTCACCTATAACTCTTCACTATACTACAGCACACCTACAAACACCACACCACACACACTCACACATACACTATTCATGTAAGATGTTACCAAAATCAATTGATGCTGGCCAGTGAAGACACTGTTTCCAGTTAAAATTCATCAATGACCATACATTGTAGGCCTACTTCATTCGATCATCCATCCCCCTACTGACATTTTTCTTTTTTCTCTTGGACCTGTATGGTACTGGCTTAAGAACAGTTTATTTAAAAACTGTTAAAAGTCACCAATATCTTGATCCCAAAAGTATTGCTTTAAGTAGACTCCATTATACATTTATATAAAAGAAGTGTGTGTAGACCTTTTGCGTCAGTATTGACGATCTTGTAGCAATGACATTGCTACGCCTGAGCTAGTATTTTTTTTAAAGAGAAGTATGGCCACACTATCTTCCCCTCTGATCGTTGCCTTTTCTTATTGAACTCAGAGTAATGAACGAGTCAATAAGTCTGAGGTAGGAAAGGATGTAGGGGTGACTGGGTTGGAAAGAATTGTTGGTAGGAATTGAATATTGCCAGGGTGGCGGCCGATATGGCCTGCTCTTTTTTATTTTAACCACCAAGGGTTCTTTTACATGTGTAAAGGCACATGGGACCTCTTAGTTTATCGTCTGTCTCCGATGGGATTAGGCACTCATTCATCGTTCCTACCAAAGGACAGGGAGGCGGAAAGAAACCAAAAAACTTGGATTTTAATTCAAGCCTGCACAGCTGGGAGCGAACCCTTGACCTTTGGCTTGGTGGTCAAGTGCCCTAACCACTGAGCTATCCATGCTCAAGGCGGGCAATAGGGGTGAATTTTCTTGCCCAAAGAAAAAAACAGATGCTGAAGTGGGGCTCGAACCCATGATTGGGTTACATTGCAATGCCTTAACCGCTTGGCCACCTGGCCCCCATAAAAGAAGCAAGTCACACTAAATGAGCACAGCCAGTAGTCACACTAAATGAACACAGCCATTCTCCTGTATTAACAAGCTTTAGTAGGGGTCTCCTCCAGTCTTTTTTTGATTTATTTTGTTTTATTTTGTTTTCCTCATAAGCAAGTTAAGAGTTAATGCCAATTTTTGCAAATGCCTTATCACAAACCTTGTGATAAACACTAGTGCTTTTGCTAAAACATACCTATTTTTCTTGTCATTGTGAATGCATCAGATAAAATATTACGTTTCGCACATGTTTGAGGAACTTTAACAATTTTTAAAATGTACTAAATTGGACATATTACACAAGTACCCTCTTTCACTCAAATGTACGAAGTAGAGATTAATGTATCTAGCTCCAATAGAATAACTATTAAATAGTACCTTTTTGTTTAGATTTATATATAGACATTTTGGTTACTTAAGATTCTCATTCTACAGATCCTTGTCTTGATCTAGATCTCTTGATGTGTTTTTTCTTCATTCTAGATCTAAAGTGATATATCCTACAGATATCTTAATTCTAGAAACTATAAATACATCGACCAGTTCATTAATCTAAATTCAATTAAAAGAGGCAATTATCAGAGAGGTAGAGAGTGTGGCTGGGCATCCATACTCCTCTTAAAATACAAACATCAGGTTGGAACCAAATTTCTATTGTCAGCACTAGGATTAAAAAATATCTTCATGAATTACCTGCGTTAAGTGAAAGATGACTATATAATTCTAGGCTGCATGCTACATATTGATATCTTTAACAACATTCAGCATGAATTAAAAAAAGAAATGAAACTGCAACTCAACAATGAGCAATTTCTGCAATTGCTTAAATGAAGTAGGAGAGAATAAATGAATGATATACTTTTATATTTCACAAAGGCTTTTAATAAAGTAGGCCTTGAAAAAAAAGCTAAAAGATGGAATATAGGACACACTACTTGTTTAGACCCAACAATTTCTCATAGGAAAACGTAAAAAATTATAGTCTTAGAGACCATTTCTGTTGACTAACTGCAGTGGATACCCCTCAAAGAAAGATTTTCATGGACAAGTGGTGTTACCACTTGAAAGAATTCAGTCTAAAAATAGCTATTTATATTCATTATAATTTATATTTCCCTAGTATATTTAGGTAATGGAATTAACTCCATGTCAATGTTAAATAAAGCAATTCTTAGCACTGAAATCAAAAGACTCAACTATGATGACAATAATGCTCACTTGACTGAGTCTGTCAGCTTTTATGAAGAAGAAGAAGAAGAAGAAGAAGAAGAAGGAAAAAGGAAGAAGGAAGAAGAAGCTAGTTTTCATTGTGCTGACAAGAATTTAGAATAGTAGTTCAATTGAGTCTGCTAGCTATTTGAAGACTAAGACTCTACCTTCATCTTAAGATCTAATTTTAAACATTTGAAGGGAAAGGAGTAAACCTAAGTACATGCAAAATATTGCCAAGCAGAAAGTTTTTATATTTTGACCTTTTATATTTGTTCTTTAGAAAGTTGGAAATATGCTAAATTTCTAGTGTAATATTTCTTTAGAACAAGTTAACACTACTAAGGAGGTCTGAAGCAGCTGCTAAAAGTAAACATAGCAAAAGAAAATGTGCCAAATGGAAAAAAAAAAGTTGAATTTTTGTCACCAAAAAGTATCAAATTCCATGAATGGTAATGATAGTCTGTAGAACTATACTTTTTTGTGCTGTACTTCTGTTGGATATTCTGGATTGCTTACATTTCTGGGCATTTCTTTGGTCAAACTTACATAGTTGGTCAGTTTTAAAAATCACTCTAATTGAAAAATTATTGCATTCAATTGGGAATATTCTAGGTTCAATAAAGTTAGTGACATTAATCTCATTTCTCATTGATTTGATCCAGAACTTAATTTCCAATTGTAATAATAATCTTAACTGGTTCCTCTGAGGATTTCTTTTTGAAAAGTATTTTCAAGGAATTGGCTTATCAAGAATATTCATCAATATCTTGCCTTGAAGCATTTTTAAGTTATTTATTGCAGCAAATAGCAGTTCAATGAATCTGTTGTGGGAAAAGGCAGTTCAATGAATTTGTTGTGGCAAATAGCAGTTCAATGAATTTTTTTGTGGCAAATAGCAATACAATGAATTTGTTATGGCAAATAGCAGTTCAATGAATTATTGTGGCAAATAGCAGTTCAATAAATTTGTTGTGGCAAATAGCAGTTCAATGAATTTGTTGTGGGAAAAAGCATAAATAGCAATTCAATGAGACAAACATATTTTTCATCGAGTTGGGTCTTAAAGCTTCCCAGCTTTACTACAAAGCCAGTGACCTTGCTTAAACTTTTGTTTGTAAATTGAAATAGTGTCTTGAAGAGCATCTGTATTTGAATAATGAGAAGAAGAAAGAAACTAGAACTTCAACAAATTATGTATTTTCTGCACCCATTGTGATCTGAAAATGTATTCAACTCGTAACAGGTGTTGATGAAAATGGATTTATTATTATTAGAATAAAATGCTCTCTTGCTTGCTGATATGTTTAAATATTTACAGTGAAGGGAAAATGTGCACAGGAATCACGAAGAGGTTTGTAATTTTGAGACTCTTAGTAAATAAGGCATACTTTAAAAAAAAAAGTGCTGACAAATATTGATATAAATCTTGGTTTATAGAAAAATGATCTGGAACATATGCTTCTTGATATTCACGCTTATGTGAAAATCAATATTATCTTCTTGGAGGGTGAGGGATGTTCCTAATCCATCATTCAGTTCTTGACCAATCTATCATTTTGATTGCTAATTTGTCCACATAATTTTTCTTTTTAGTATAAAAATGTATTTCTTTTTTAGTCTATTGAATTAAAGTCATTTACATCACTTCACAGAGAAAAGTATTCATCAACTCATAGAAACAAATTACATGAATATTGACAGTGAAAAATCTTTCTCATGTCAGTTAGTTGAGGTCATTATATTAGACTTGAGCAAAATCTCTCTCTTCAGTTTTATGTATCAGTTAGATGAAAAATAACCATCTGTATCTCATGCAAATGCCAAAAGTTGTCAAACCGTTTTTTCTCCATTTAACACCAAGGCCTGGCAGTATGGTTTTCTTCTTTTTTTTTTATATTTTGAACTGTCATTGCTTCTTCAATGTGACGAACACATTACATGTCCTGTAAATGCAAACGACAAAGTTATTTTTATGTCTACTCTAGTCTAGGTTTTTTTGTTGCTTTTTTCTTTCTTTTTATCGGAGCTCACTCAGGTCATTTCAGTTTCTTGCCTTCTTTTGCACACTTTATGAGTTGTGCTTATACAATGTATTCAATTCATGTGATACTTTCCTGTCAACCTTGCTAATGTTTGACTGCAACATTTCTATGCTTCATTGTTGCATTAGTTGTCATACCACTTGATGTGTTTTTTGAGTACTTAAGAGTTCCTTAAAGTCAAAGTATCATCCATAAAAAAACATGATTCAATAAGTGATGTTTGGTCATGATTGTCTTTCATTATTTTTATCATGGAGCTGTTTGCCCAGTCATTGGTCTTCTAGCTTTCCAGGCTTGTTTTCATTTGGCAAAGTTGAAAGGCTCACATTACATTCACACATCAGTAATCTTGGGCTTTTCGTTAAAACTTAATGGTCTTTAAATGTCTAGGAAATTCTAAAATGCATGCATCTTTATGTGTATTGTAGACACTTTTGACTGACTCCATGGCAAAGTGCATCTCTGAATTATCAGGATTAAGGGAAACCAAATAAACTGTTTCCAATGTCAAGGAAATAAGAGGGATTTGTATGGTTTGGTACTGTAAAATCTATTTCTTTCTTAATATTGTCTCAAATCTTCATATCCCTTATCATTATGGTGGTAATAGTTTACTATTTGCTCCATACTGACTGTGAATGCAATGTATTTTTACATGGAAAGGATACAAATGGAATCTAGAAGAATTCAATTACAATAAAAAGCAGTCATTTGGACTGGCTTATTTTATTGGGGGACAGTAGCTGTTGAAATATTTCTTCTCTTCTAATCACAGAGTGGTCCCCTATGTGTTTACAGGCTTCTACTCAAGACTGCAAATTGGATGTCAATCTCTTTTGGTCTTATAGATCCTGCCACACCAGGAACAAAGCAAGGGAAAACGCTGATAAGCATTCTAGCATTTGTGAGACCATTATCTCAGTCCCTGAATTTCAGTTGAGCCTTATTGATAATCTTTTTCTTAAAGCTCTTTTATTCATTGGATCACAGAAATGGCAATGTACCAAAATTTCAGTGCGAAATTACTGCTCCTCTTTTGCTTTTGTAAAAGGCTCTTGTTAAACCAGAGTTGCAATAACCAATAACCATTGGACAGATAAGTGATGGGTTTGTTTCATTGGACTTAATGAAGAAGTCATCTGAATTTGAGATTGATATCTGAATAGATCCAACCGTCTTCATGTCATGACTATTCTGACCTCTAGAAGTAGTCCCAAGATTTCCTTGTTGATATCATTTGAAGAGAGTTTTGGAGAAATATTTTCTTGTATCATGGTTTAGAATGAAAGCTATTCATTCAGTACCAAAACTGACCCTGGAACATTTTTTTATGTCAGAACAAATTATTTACCTTTTAACTGAAAGGAAAGGGAAAAAAGTTTGGTCCTTTCATTGTTGAAATCTTTATGGCTTCCTCTGAGGTATCTGTCACCCTGGAGAATGCCCAA
The DNA here is from genome assembly GCA_039654525.1 of Melibe bucephala. Taxonomy (NCBI): domain Eukaryota; kingdom Metazoa; phylum Mollusca; class Gastropoda; order Nudibranchia; family Dendronotidae; genus Melibe; species Melibe bucephala. The sequence continues at coordinate 4,299 of JBCJKE010447716.1, read as the reverse complement.
ATTTCCTTGCCTATTCCTCTTCGGGATGCCTAAATGTCTGTCAGTCCCCCTGAGAGGTGCTTATCAACCTTATCTGTTTTTCTGAGGATTATCTATGCTTATCTGTTCCTCTGAGAATATCTGTCTCCGAGAGAGACGTCTAAATTTCATCTCGTCCTCTGAAGAACTCCTAAACTTCCTTTCCTCTTTCCCTGAGGGATGCCTAAACTTTTTGTCTGTTCATCTGAGGGATGCCTAAACTTCCTGGTCTTTATCTTTGAGGTATGCCAAAGCATCTGTATCTCAGAGGGATGCCTAAATGCCCCTGTCTGTCCCTCTTAGGAATACCTAATTCTTGTCTGTTCCAGTGATGGATGCCCCAACTTTCTTGTCTGTACCTCAGAATGATACCTAAACTTCCTTGTCTGTACCTCCTAGGGATGCCTTAACTTCCTTATCTGTACCTCTGAGGGATGTGTAAACTTCGATGTACTACTGATGGATACCAAAACTTCTTTGTCTGTACCCCTGAGGGATACTAAACTTCTTTGTCTGTACCTCTGGTGGGATACTAAACTTCTTTGTCTGTACCTCTGAGGGATACAAAACTTCTTTGTCTGTACCTCTGAGGGATACTAAACTTCTTTGTCTGTACCTCTGAGGGATACTAAACTTATTTGTCTGTACCTATGAGGGATACTAAACTTCTTTGTCTGTACCTCTGAGGGATGCCTAAGCTTTCTTATCTGTACCTCTGAGGGATGCTTAAGCTTCTTTGTACTTCTGAGGGATACCTAAACTTCTTTGTACCTCAGAATGATACCTAAATTTCCTTATCTGTACCTCTGAGGGATGTGTAAACTTCTTTGACTGTACTTCTGAGGGATACCTAAACTTCTTTGTACCTCAGAATGATACCTAAATTTCCTTATCTGTACCTCTGAGGGATGTGTAAACTTCTTTGACTGTACTTCTGAGGGATACCTAAACTTCTTTGTACCTCAGAATGATACCTAAATTTCCTTATCTGTACCTCTGAGGAATGTGTAAACTTCTCTGACTGTACTTCTGAGGGATACCTAAACTTCTTTGTCTCTACTTCTGAGGGATGCTTAATCTCTCTTATCTTTACCTCTGAGGGATGCCTAAGCTTTATCTGTACCTCTGAGGGATGCCTTAACTTTCTTATCTGAACCTCTGAGGGATACAAAACTTTCTTATCTGTACCTCTTAGGGATGCTTAAGCTTTCTTATATTTACCTCTGAGGGATGCCTAAGCTTTCTTATCTGTACCTCTAAAGGGATTTCTAAACTTTCTTATCTGTACCTCTTAGGGATGCCTAAACTTTCTTATCTGTACCTCTTAGGGATGTCTAAACTTTCTTATCTGTACCTCTGAGGGATACGAAACTTTCTTATCTGTATTTCTGAGGGATGCATAAACTTTTTTCTCTGTGCCTCCGAAAGATTCCTAAACTTTCTTATTTGTACTTCTGAGGGATACCAAAATGTCCTCATCTGTACCTCTGAGGAATACCAATGCTTCCTCCTCTGAGGGATGCCTCAATTTCATCTTGTCCTTGGAAGACTGTCTACATTTCCATCTGTTCCTCAGAGGAATACTGAAACCTTCCTGTCTGTTCTTGTGAGGGTTCCCAAACTTTCTCAGTTGGCCGTCTGTGAGATGCCTAAACTTTATCTCATAGTCATAACCCTCTGGTTGATGCCCGTACTTCTTAGTCTGGCCCTCGGAGGGATGTCCAAACTTTTTCGCCTGTTCCTCTGAGAAATGCCATAAGACCCCATTTCCAACATGATTAGGTTTTATTTGCTCCACTTGGTGCAGAGGCAATAAAATTTATTCACTTAATTCTTACATGGCACTTAGAATTGAGATCTGTGGAAGACCAGATTTGAATCTCTATCATGAACTCATTCTCAATTTATTCAGGACAATTTCATCTGGTCACATATCTTACCTAGGTTTCAACGTTATCTTTCGGACACGCCCAGTGATCTGTCGATTAAACTTAAGTAAATTTTGTTTGAAATCTTCCCTTTTGTATCAATGCGTCTTTAATTTTTCTCTTCTTTAATCGATGATGGATGTAAAGCTTACTTAAGTTATGTCATTTTTACTAAAGAGTTTGTCTTTGCTTTACAATACTGTTCTCCTCTTTCTTTTACATTCTTTTAAAACTCACTCTTGTTGTGCTGATGGTTTTGACTTCTTTGATTTTTAAAAATGGTATAAAAATCTTTTCTTTTTAATATGTTTGGCATTATTTTATTTGTAAGAAATATCAAGCAAAACTATGTTAAAAGATGCAAATATGTGATGTCATTTGATTTTTTTTTTTAAGCGAAAACCTTAGCATGCATCTCTCTCCGTATTAAATAATTTCTTTAAGAAGCTTTTGTTGAGGTATAAGCTGTAAGTGCCATTTCATTGTCGTCGTCATCATCATCATCATCATCATCACCACCACCACCACCACCACCATCATCATCATCGTCATCATCATCATCATCATCGTCATCATCGTCGTCGTCATCATCATCATCATCATCATGATCATCATCATCATCATCATCATCATCATCATCATCTTGTCTTATTGTTCTTCCTATTACTATTATTATTGATGTTTATTATTACTATTATTATTGATGTTTATTATTACTATTATTATTGATGTTTATTATTGTTATTATTATTGATATGATTATCATTATTATTATTATTATTATTATTATTATTGTTATTATTATTGTTTTCGTTGTTGTTATTATTATTATAATTATCACTGTTTTTGTGTAATTCTTCTTATTGGCAGCTTCTAGCCTTTCTGTTGAACTGAAGAAAATCTATTTTGTAAAAGGTTTCAGAAAATGTCCATTTAGAGATGAAAAGTTTAGACAGCGATTCTGATCTGTATGAAATGTGAAATGTGAAAAGTAATGTTATAATCATAGTTTGCTGCAGAGATTATCAAGTATTCATAACTGGCTTTCCTTGATGATACTGTGTCTAGAGTGGGTGATGACTAGAGAGGGTGATATTAGTGGAAAACAGGAATATAACTTTCCAAGAGGTGAGTGCAAACAAATTTTAATGTAAGATTTTCAATTTTGACAGTACCCAGACGGGCTTTTGTTTTGCTAAAGTTCATTTTAAATCCTTGTTAAAGAACAAAAATCATCGAGTTCACACCTGAATGTAACTTTATACTTTTTCAATTAAACTGAATCTTCTTTATTTATGAGTAAAAAAAAAAATGATACTGTATGTACATTTTAATCAAATTATTAGGCTTCGCATAATATAAGAATGAAGCCAGTCCACTCTGAAAGACAGCAGGAGATTACATCGATGCAGATGCAAACACTTAACAATGGTCCTACAGATTTAAATATCACTAGTATAATATATGCATAATACGATTCATTGACAAATAGGGTGTTTTATTTTGATAAAGCTACCTTATTTAAAAATATTATGGCCAATATTAAAATAAATGTATAGGGGGATACAAATGTATAGAATGAGATATTTGTTTATATTTATAGGTTTCAGTAGGGGTTCATATGTAGAGGAAATGGGGATACATGTGCATAGGAAATGGGATGCTTGTGTAAAGGGATTGGGGATACATGTATACAGGAAAAAAACATACACATGTGTAAGAAATGAGGATACATGTGTATGGAAGAGGAATTCATGGGTTTAGGTTTCAAATGTGAATACTTATGAATAGAAGGGGATACATGTGTTTAGGTTTCAAATTGAGACACATGGTTTTTAAGTTTCAAATGGGGATATATGTGTTTTGGTTTCAAATGGGGAAACATGTATTTTGGTTTTAAATGGGGATACATGTGTTTTGGTTTCAGAGGGGTATGAATAAGTGTAGAAAGGGCATATTACATAGGTTTAGGGATATATGTGTATATAGAAGGGACCTAAATGTGTACAAGCTTCCACTTTGAAATTTCCTGCCTAGAGTATCCTTTTTACTCTTGTGATTATGCAACCTTACCCAGACAAGAAGGTTGATCTGAAGAGTGTTGGGGTAAATTTGATGGCTACTGGCTGGGGCTTTTTTCCCTTGAATCTTTTTCTGTGGAACCACGATTGTGATCAAAGACAAAGTTGTTGATAGTGTGCCCTGATATACATTTTTAATAGGGAGGATGCTTCGAAGGGAACTTCCTTTTCATAGATTTTGCCCTTGTGTTTCACATTTCATGTAAACAACATATTTTTACTTTGTAGATAAATGGAACTTCTTTCTCTTATTTGTTTGTTTATTTTTTTTA
>JBCJKE010447605.1:0-14641 GCA_039654525.1 Melibe bucephala | reverse complement strand
TTGGTGGAACGTGGAAACCCCCCCCCCCCCCCCCCCCCCAAAATAGGCAGTGTCGGTGAAAAAAAAAATATGGCCAACTTAGACCAATTTATATAACCTTACAAAACCCACCAAAACTTGGCAATGTAGATAAAAAATAAATTCATAATTGTGCGTCTATTAAGTTTTGTCTCCACGTTCAACTTCAAGCTGAAAACTTCACATTCTCATCCACAAACACAACTCAACAGAGGAGTGGAAATGCTATTGCTCTTTGCTATTGCTATGCTGTCTTCACAACCCAACTTCATTTTTTCACAACCCCGCTTCATGTCCAATCAAATTAAGGAGTGAAGACTGTTTGAGCTACTATAGAATGTTTCATAGTATTTTCTGTCACAGAAAAGATGCTACTGTATATATCTATGAATTTGTCGGTTGAATTTCAATGACATTTTTAATGGTGGACTGAGATTATTCCTAAAGTTGAGGCATGCAATTTTGAACTTCACATTTTTCCTCTTTGTTATACAGTAGAACATGAAAGTAATGCACTTGGAAATAGGAAGTAAAATCAAAATCCCTGTTTTCCACCCTTATTTGAGTCAATAAAATTAGCGTGAAAGTTGTGTGTATGAAAAAGGTCAACTTAGAAATAGCGAGTGTTTCCTCACCCATGCAAGGACTAAGGAGGGTTAAACTTATGTAGATTTAGACTACATGGTGTACAAAGCAGCAGAATCTAGATCTAGATCTTGCCTACCATAACCCAGTCGACTATATAAGCAACTATGGTGAATTGTCCTTGAGATGAATTTTACGTTTCCTCTGCATGGCACTTGCATAAATCAAACACAAACAGATATTGTGTGTACAAACACACATGCACACACAGGTCTTGTTGCTATACTCTCCCTCTTTTCCTTCCGTTTGACTACATTAATGTTAATTTTAGGCTTCTCGCGAATAGCGAGAACTCGGAAATAGCGAGTAATTAGGGTTAGACCTGTTGAACTCGTTATTTCCAAGTTCTACTGTATAAAATATGTTGCAGCTTTTCATGATTACAGTATACAATTTTTCTGTTTTCTTCTCATCAAAGACTACCCTCACTTTAATTTTCACTTGATAAGTATGAATACAAAATAGTAGAAAGGTAGTTCAAATCAAATAGATTCCACTAGGATTAGATGTTTCAGTCAGTGGTCGCAAAGATAATTTCATAGATTCGTCAATTTAATCTAAAGGCCTATAATGTTTGAGTAATGTGTGTTGGACTATAATTATATTTATTAGCAAGGTAAAAATAACAATAACAAATAATTTTTAAAGTAATTGAAGTAACATTCACACAGATTTGATTTAATCGCAAATATTTTTTGTTATCAGTGATTCTATATTTTCACTTATACACGAGCATAAATCTTATGCTTGAAGGAATAAAAAATAAAGTTACTAAAAATGTGTTGAATCACAAAAAAAAAACAAAAAAACAACCCATAAAAACATTGAGACCAAATTACATCTAATCACAACAATTATGGTTCAAACCTGTTTACCCCATAATACTAGAAAAAAAACCCAACAAACTTTATTCCCTTAGTTTAGTGCTTCTTAAAGCTCTTCATCTTATCACAAAAGACACATTTTCTTCTCAAGATTTCCATAAAATTGCAATAAAATAACTCTTGAGAGATTATCCAAACTCTTTATCTTTCACACCCCATATGTTACTACTACTTGCAGTGCTATACCAACAACCAAGTAAACAAAATGATGCATTCTCAAAAGGAGTTAACTGATCATTCATTCTGGCTATGGTCTCAACTTCATTGCTATTATGATCACGCATAATCAGATAAATGTCAGCTTTTATAAAAAAAAAAATAATCAACCATCAAAATAGCCACATATCCATTTTCTGTTTCACCTCAGTCACATAAGCCTCAAGTAAGATATAAATGATAGAAAACCAACAAACACATAATAATATAATATTATATACAGCTGACTTTAACGCTGGGCTGGCAAGTGCTTTAATTGACATGCTGACCGTGGTGGTTCCACAGTGGCAAACGTGTCAACTGATGTGCTCAGGTCTTGGTTGATAAACAATCATTTTCACTTAAAAGATGTCCACATACATTTCATACATTGACTCCAAAAAGACAGAGTAATTTCCCTTTATGTGAAATGTTATTTTCATCACACCTAGTTTGAAACTGATCTTAATTTCTCTGTGTAACACCATGGTTGATTTTATAGCATCAAAATGGCAAGCTCTAGTTAGAACATTCAGAATTTATTTGATGCTTTTTATGAGATAGGGATGTAATTTCAATACAAAATGCTCACCAAATGATTCATGCAACATTAACACAATCAGCTTCAACTGGCTCCCGGTGATGCTGATATTGAATGCCACTCCCTCACCCCTTACACAAAAATGGGGAACACACAGATTAACCTCATATTACAAAGGTAAATACAAATGTATTGAAATTTGTTTGGTATCATTTTGTTTTTCGTTCAATAAAAAATAAAACAATATGGTCGCCTCCATCTTAAACTTTTATCATATCCAACTGTTTGGGTGACAAAGGAAATGGTTATTGGACAGAGTGGATTAAGAATGGGACTACAAGCAAAGGAGGCAACAAAGCATGAATAGTAAATGCTATTGGATGTCAAGCGCATGTGGCTATTGACCACCCTTTGTGTGGATTGTGATTATGGACTGTTTATTAATAAACTAAATGATGAATGGCTGCAAAAACCGTCAATTCATAGTCTACTGTGACAAGTCATATGAGTGTTTCTCTTTGTCCCTCCAATATGTCTGATGACCGTGCCATATACGACATAATCTGTCATTATTGAGCAGTACGTTTATGTATAGGCTACACTTAACATTGCTCAGGGACCTGGGCCAATATTATGCGCGAGATGGTGGCTTTATTTCTTACTCACTCCTTTGTTCAAGAAGACAGGGAAGGGCCAGCAGTGTGATTGGTTCACCAGATGACCATGGTGTGATTTGGAGCCTTGTAAGTCAATTCGTTTTAATGTCTATTCTTTCAAAAAACATTGTAAGATGAAGGTCTGGTCTGAGAGGTAGGTTATAACAAAAGTGCGGTATTTTAAATACTGAAAAGTCATGTATCATAATAAAGTGAAATGGGTTATATTATAAGAAGGTGATTTTAATATACTGACTACTTTATTTATTTTAATGGCATCGATACAACTAAAGGTAAAGGTAATTTTATAAACATGTTGGTTTTTTGTTAAAACTACCGTACCAGATTGATCTACCACTGATGCCCACCTAAGATCAACATCAGCGCCACCCGGTGTCAGTTAGTTCTAAAACTTTCTTCTGTGAACCATTTAGTTAGCCACTGTTGGTAATTATGCATGCACCCAATGGTAATGAATATTTGTAAGAAATGCATAGGAATGAAAGTATGTTAATAATTCACTTTCCAAAAGTTTCAATTACATATTCAAACATCGCATGAAATCATGCTGCTACATTTCATTTATATTATCATTGATGTGTACAAAGGAATGACAGAACTTTATTGTATTACAATTTCCTCAAAGCACTCCTTTCAACTTGTATTGAATCAAACATAGAGATGCAAACTTAATGACACAGGCACACACTTGTACACACTCAAACACACACACACACACACACACACAAACACTACACTCAAGCATGATTCATTACATTGCAGAAGTCCCTTATACTTACAGATTTTTCTACATTTAAATCTAATTAGTATCTTTTCCCTGATAATTCTTTTTTACTGACATACATAGCTTGCAAAATATCAAGACTTCAGAGATCTACTTCTTAACAGATTCTCTAGATCTCGATCTAGATTTATCACTGCTTCAGTTTGACTAAGAACTGAAGTCGGTCAGAATTATCTAGGCGCTTCCATTAGTTAGAATCAATGTGAATTTAGAATTGCATAATCTAGATCTAGGTTAAATCTACAGATAAATTTATCTAGCCTCATTCATTTCACCATTGATATTGCCTAGATGTAGATGATTTGTATGAATTTGAAGACCTTCTCAAGAAGACTAAGATTTTTTTAAAGTGTCATGGCATCAGTAGTCATATAACGACTGAGAGAACTACCAAAAAGAGAATCCAGCACTTTATGGAATGAAGATATTTCCTCTGATTAGTCTTGGCCAAAACACAGAGGAGCAATACATAAAGTCATTGTTAAAATTTGAGTGTCATTGGTTCAGTGGTTCAAGTGCTAACTCTGACTACAGGACACCTCAATGCTATAAAGTCCGAAAATATTTAATAAGAAGTAGCAGGTTTTGCTACCACACGGACTGTTCTGCTCTGTATACAGAAATTCAAGATGGCAGCAGTGAGTGCCGATCGATTTAAAATAAAGTGATTAATATGACGATAAACATGTCTTAAAAATTCATATCTATATCAAGGAAAGTACTTTTTTTTAACTCTTATTACTTCCCAACAGTCCTTTCACAGAAGGTGATACTGAATCATTAATACAAAACCAACTCTAATCTAAAAACCTATGGACACAACCATCTTCAATTTGAAAACTGCGAACGGTTTGATCCATGCTGACACACCTACTTCTACGCCCATCATGATCATTTATCAGTGGTTGTCTTATTATCGAACACCTCAGATCATATATTTGATTTGTTACGTTTGTTATATATAAGCTTTTCTTTTCTTTTTCAAATCAAACAATGACTTATCATAAAATAATTGTTCATGTCTTATATATCTATCCCCCAAGCATAAATAACACATTATAATAATTCACACCCACACTACAGATGATATGCTGATTTTCTTCATCCATAATTCAAATACATTAAGCCTATACTCACTAAAGCGTATAATCATATAAAGTATTCTAACTTTAAAAAAAAAAAAAAAAAAGGATAAAACCCTTTAATGTACAAACACACTTCATAAATCTCTTGACATACACTTCTCGATCAAACAAATGTCACTGATCTTTTGCAACAGTTCTTCTCCTCGCGCCTGAAGTGTCACCAGCAGCAGATGACGAGTTGGCTTTGGATTCAGCGGAGGCATCTTTGTCTTCTGGCTTGGGACTTTTACTCTCTGTGTCATCAACAATATCTGTATCATCCTGGACAAGTTCAAACAGTGAAAACAATTATATCATTCGAGGCCATATGTTAAATCATCCAAATATGAATGAATGTAAATTATAAATGCTTGAAAGTTGTAAATGAAACAATACTGCACTTTAAACATTTCTGTGCATTAAAAAATCTGATTACATGGATTATATAAGATGTGCATACAATTGTGACATTTCATCTCTACTTCTTATGACAGCAGGAAATAGCTGCCAGGCAAGAGTAGCTGATAACATAATAAAACGTAAGGGTGTCAAGTCTTGGCAATAGACAGTCTCGGCGCTTTGAATGACATGTGCCAGTCTGTGACTTAAGAATAAGCATCAAAATATAATGTTAAGCTTGCTCATCAATTCATATCCAAATCTTACCTGAGGAACAAGATTTCCAGTGGCTTCTGGCTCTGGTGGGAGAGGAATATATTTGGCAGGGAAAAAATTGTCGCAGCAGAGAACTAACAACTGAAAATAGATGGGAGCATAATGAAACTCATTCATATGTTAGAAATTGTTTACAAAAATGAGTACATGTGAAAGAAACCAGAGAAATCTATCAAAGGGAGACAAAAATTGTTGTGACAGGAACTTTGATATTATTGTCAATTGAAATGTAGTCTTTCCAATGCTTTTTCATTGTCAAAGCTTTAAAATCGGCACATCTCCAATGCTATTTCATTGCCTACGTTTTATAAATGGACCCCACTGTATTATTAAAGGACTCTAGTAATTCCAATGTATTTCATTGTCCAAAACTTTAGGTAAAAAGTGTGGGGTGTTTTAAAGTCAAGACAATGAAAGTGGTTACTAAAAATGTTCTAATTCATATTGACTTACCAAACCAAGGATCAAACCAGTTATTATTGTCAGAACAGCAAAGATCAAGTAACAAGCCCATTCAGGAATGCCATAAGTTTCAACCATAATATTGTAAACTCCCTGGGGAAAAATACATTAAAACAAAACATCTTTTGAAATAAAAATACAGTAAAACTTGTGATGAGAGATAATGTGTTATTAGGCAGATATTGTATTGTCCATATTACTTTGCTTTCAAAACATTTGCAATTAATTGTAACAGTTCTCAATTGAAAAAAGTTTCAAGCATACATACTGTTTGACAATATCATAATCTGTTCTAGTTGTAGGCATAAGGTTGCTTCAGCCACATGTAAATCTATCATCTGAGAAAATTCAAGATGTTTTTCAGGGCTTGCAATGTAAACTTCAAGACCATTAGATTGAACATTCAATCACTGATTTATCATTATAAAAAAGAGAATTAAAAACAACAATTCACAGTTGAATTAGAGCCAGCAATAAATGATTAAATAAATAATCCGAGGAGGGGTTTTCTTTTTTGGTTTTTTCCCTTGTCCTATAAATCAATAATGTCACCTTACCCTTATGAACATGGCCGCTTTGAAGAAAACGCCAATAATACCCATTCTGTGGAAGATAACAAAAAATGACTCAGATTGCACAACAACAATTAGTATAGCTGAACAAACTGATCGGAAAAATAAACACAACACACCCAAATTTTCAAGAAAATTATATATATACAAATTCTGCCTCCCCCTTCACTCTAAAACAATGTCAATCCATAGAACACCTATGGGACTATATCAAAAGAAAACTGTAAAAACAAGGACAACTACATAATGTTGAACTTGAACAGTTGTAGTGGTCTATAACAGAGAAATGGAACACAATTCAAAGATGATTTATTTGGAAAATTTTCCTGTCAATAGTATGACGATGCACCACTGTGATTGAGGCACATGGAGACCGCACCCAATGTCAAGTGAGCTAAAATGTCATTTTATTAATAAAATAATGATATCACAACAACAATATTGTTACTATGATGATTTTTTGTTTTGATTTAGGCATGCATTATCCTTTTATTCTTTTGTACATTGCGCTGCAGGTGTACATTCCCTTACCAACACATAGCCTATAAAGGATAAATAATCTTGTCCTGACACGAAAACAATCAAAGAGAGCATAAAATTACTTTTAATTTTATAAGGGTATATAATTACATATTTATTATTTGATTTTTAGGTTGAAAAACTATTGTTGAAATTAAGATGATGCATTTCTTTTGCTGGTCAGTATATAAATAACTAGCATACATTTTTAAGAAATATCTAAAACTTTCACACTTGTGACATAGAATACAAATTAAAATTATTAACTAAAAGAAGATGCTTGAATACAATATATTTTGAAGCCACAGAATTCATGAGTATTGGCAGTAATCCCAATTTGAAGCTAGGCCTACTCGAAATAGTGATATGAAGAGTAAGAGGTAGTCACTTGGGTTAAAATTTTCAGGCTAAAAATTAAATATTAATAATAATAAAAAAAAAAAAAATGTTGGCACACATAACCTTGTTAAAAAGTAAGCTCCAAATTAAGCTAAATTAAAATCAAAGATAATCTGTATAGATGCCAATAATATGATCGATAGGAAAAAAAACCACCCTCAAAATATACAAACCTTCAAAAGTCTATATATGTAGTTTCACATGGTGTAAATAAGTCCATTGGACATTAGACATAAAACAGAAATATCTCCACAGTTTTCTTCTACCTCTACATGATTACAAGCATTAGGGACTTTAAGGTGAAGTAGCTTACTGCAGTGATTTGGGGTCCCTGTACCAGGTGACGGGATCAATTTTCTGCCATTTTTTCTCATCAATGGCAGAGATCAAATCGGTTGTTTTTCTGCCTCCGTGATACTGCCTGAAAATGCCATCCTTCACACTGTCAACAGTAATGGAACAGACACCATTATGATAAGATTTCTCCAAAATCAAATTATTTTTATTTTTTTGGTGTTAATTGAATGATAAATACATCTGAGATATTTGGTGCAAATAAAGCTCGTACATGGGTACAAATCCATGAAATTGTGCTCTACTTGATTTATAAGAAGTTTCCCCTATAAACATTTTGAATCCAGAAATCATCTCAACTCCCACTGAAGAGCAGCAGCCATTTCACAGGTGCTTCACTCTAGTATACAGACAAGATCTTCCACTTTTTAAGGTCAGATGCTCATTTTACACAGGAGAGAGATGAAGAAATAAATAAAAGGATCTTTTCTTCTTCTGAGAACTCAATGTCATACACAGGAAGTAGTATTCAAACTTAGGGACCTATTGATCTAGAGTTTGAGTGTCTGTTGACGGGATTAAAATGCTACATATGCCTGATGACAGGATCAATGTTGTTAGCAAAAATTAAAGTACTAATTAAGTTAATGTGGATAATAGCAAGTATGCAAGGAGTAGAGTAATCCATTACAAATGAAAAAAAGTAAAAGGACATTTCGTCTTCCAAATTATTATCATCATGAAGGCTGCAAGGATGTGGAAGCATATAGATCCTCCTTTCAAAGGTATTAACTAGAAAAGCAATTCTCAATTAGCTTCTATGGTTATTCACTATCTTTTCAGACATACTGCTTTTTATTTACCACTTGCAGAGCTGATAAAGCAAGTCCTCTCATCACGCCGTCCATCATGTTCATTTTCTAAACCAATGATCCATTTGATTTTTATCTTATTGCTTACATATTGTACTTTTTTTTAAAATTTGTCGAAGAGTTGTCTTGAGTGGTTGAAGCATTAAAATTAAGGTTAACATTTCTCCCTACTACATCAAATTTATGTAATATTCTTCCTTCAATGAAGATACTGAATTAACTTGACTTCCTACATACTCTGATGTATTATTTGTCTCATCTTACTGCATTATTACTTCATGAGAAAAGAAACAAACACAACTCACTGATAGAGACTTGGCAGTGATGTGATCAAGAAACGTCCACTAAGACCTGCAAAGGGAAATGAAGTTTAGTTTTAAAAGACCCACTCATTGCCGTTAACATCAGAAAATACACCCACAAACACAACATCCTTTTTAATACTTCAATTATTTCAGTGTAGTTCTTTATACAGGTTTCATTCATGCCAGGTGTTATCTAAACAAAAAAATTTGGTTCGTTCTGAGAATATACCCAAAGTTATTAATGGACATCAAAGATCATTAATATTCATGGCATAGTGTTATCTTTTATTAGCTACAAGTTTAACTTCCTACAGTGGAATTCTGATCTCTAGATTTATGAATAGGATATCTATATGAAAAGGGATGTACTGCAAGTCAAAGGCTGAACAAGAAAAACAAAAATAAAAACAATGACATTATAACTTTAAAGGCTATAATGTGGAGATCGAGGTGAAAAAAATTTAAATATTGATCTTAAAATCCTGTTCAATTTTTGAAAAATGCGGCCTGTCAGCTAACACTACAGTATCAAGCAATGCCTTGTTCTCCAGACCCAAATCACTTCATTAAAGATAACTACAACAATCAAGAAATGCAAAATGAAAAGTTTCAAGAATTTCAATTCAATGGTCACAACTATGGAATGCAAACCAACTTTTCTATAGACAAGTCTATAGTGTAAATGGTGGTGGTGACATACCTGGATTTTCAGTGACATCAACGACTGCCACAGAAATATCAAGATCATTACCCCAACCAGCGAATTCTGTCCAAATGCTTTTGAAAGATTTGCAGGCAGGACACCAAGGAGCCATACTGTGAATTTACACACATTATATTGTATTATAAGTGCATATGAAGACTTAAAACAACAACTAAAACTATATTTGAAAGATATTTAATAGACAAGAATAGAAAAACAAAAATCAGACATTCAAAAAACAAATGACTCCCAAAATAACTTTTCATTTTTTCCAGATGCTGGTCTATTTAAAGTGAGCTCATATACATTTTTAATTTCCATTATAACAAATCATTTTGCCTTGTGAACATTAAGAGAAGTAAGTAATAAAATCACCAAACCGGTTTCCGTTTCAATTGAGAACTAAGTGCACCACTAGGTAACTTTGATAGGCAATGTCAAGCCCCGCAGGATGGAACAAAGAACTAGTTTTGACACATTAGATCTATACAATTTCAATAGACCCTGATGATAATAATTACAAATAAAGAGGGAAGAAAAGAGTAAGAAAAAATGTTTATCCACTGGGGATTGATCTTTGAGACATTGGAACCAACTGCCTTGCCAATAAAAAGCAAACCTTGCCTCAAGCTTGACCATCTATAACAAAGGATGAAGCCTTCAATAATTTCATGAGAGCTTTGCAAGATTGTTCAAAAACTGATCAGACATGGAAGATCAAACAAAAAGCCCACATGAACAAAAGAATCAAGCAGCTATGTTGCAGCAAATGAATTAGGGCAATTAAAAAGAAAAGAAAAAGAGAAACTACAAAACACAGCCTTGATCAATTCCCTATTAGCTAAATCAAGTCCAACTATCATAGAGTAATACCATCTATTCAACAATCCCCTCAAAGCTCTAACCAATATCAGTTAAGGAAGTTGTTAAAGTAAAGTCACAAAAAAGTTACCATCAAAATCATGTGAGCTAGACCAAATTTCAACGACATTGCTGAAAGATTATACAGAAGAACTAAATCATCCATAAGCTTCCTTATAATCTCTAAAATCAAAATTTTTTGACTGCATGTCACACATATATAATAAGGAAGCCAATGTATTTCCGCTACTGGAAAAGCCAACACTTGATGAAGAGTGGTTAAAGAACTAGAAGCCCATGTCTAACTTAAAATTCATGTCTAAAAACATTGAAGAGATAGATGCCCAAAAGGCTTTGTGACCGACTACGGAATGATGAATTTGGCATGTCATATTACTCAGTATGCGAAGTAGGGCATGACACTGAGGCCGCTCTTTTAAAGGTCAACGGTGATGTTATCTCTTTTCTACAAGCAAAAAACGATGTGGTCCTTCTGCTGCAAAATCCTAGTACAAGTTCAATCAATCAAGTTTTCATCACCTGCAAATGAGACTCTGCATCACTACTTCAGAGGTGTAATGCCAAAAGGTTTACCATGATTTTATTTTAGTTGACACTAATTAAATATCACTGAAAATTGATGGGAAAACTCATGACTAGGCCTTTCTAAACTATTGTTGGGTGAAATGATTCACTGGAAATAAATTCATGTTCCAGAAACCTTGGTACCAAGCCACAAATCTTTGAACAATTTTTAAAAGGACACACATTTTCTCTGTAGCTGAAAGGTGCACCTCTAAGCAATACTGTTTTATTCAGAGTGTGTATGGTTCAGGTCTAAACTTGCCTACTTTACATCCACATTTTTATGCCCCCATCAAAAGAAACGATCTTTAAATAATTGATTTTCCACTATGCTCGGACTCTCAATAAATATAATTTTTGCCCTAAGAAAGAAAAATATCTAACAACTTGATACATCAAACAGCCTGAAATTATTATATTGTGACATTCATTAGCATCAAGTATATTTTGCTGGTCATGATGCTAAAAATGCTTAGAATCAACACCAAGTTTGCTAACAAATTGATCTAATACGAGTAAGTGATTATTGCTGTAAATTTAATGTAAGTTATAGAGAAATTCATGTACAACAGCATTTTACCATGTGAATGTAATATAAAAGTGTTATTGCTGTCTAAATGGAATTAACTGCACTTACAATTCAATCATCCATTCACCTTCCAGGATAACTGTCCAGTTGCCATCATTAATGACGACAGGTTGCCCTTTATCAGGTGTGCCTGATTCTGTTGGCTCTATCAAGCAAAAGCAGCCCAGTAGCAAAATGAGCAGTATCCAAGAAACATCAGCCATCATCGTGGATTTCAAGACAACTCTAAATCTGGATATTAAGGAGATATAAAATCTTGATTAGAAATCTAAAATAATTGTGATCTTCCAACTTCATATGGATCACATAATATAAATTAAAATTGAAGTGGCTATTCGGACTCGAGTCAGGAAGATGAGATGGGTCAAAGGAGTCTATTGTTTATTTTAGCGCTTCGGTGTGAAACATCTTGCAACTCTTTTGTGAAATTTGTTTTGATCTTATTAGCACTGATGTGTTGTCACACGGTCAGTGCTCTGTCTCCTGTGTTACAACACTTTTATACACAGTGGAATTGGAAACTACCACCCTCCCCTCTGACAGCATGTCTACCTCCTAACCCCTAATAGTAGAAGAATAGCTGACTTAAATTTCAAATAACTCCTCAAGTCATCTGCTACATCGACATTTTCTTATAATATATATATATTCTCAACATGCTTTGGCTGGTCCCTTTTTCTTTCTCTTAAATTTCAAATAACTCCTCAAGTCATCTGCTACATTGACATTTTCTTAAAATATATATATATATTCTCAACATGCTTTGGCTAGTCCCTTTTTTTCTTTCTCTTTATTATTAATTACGAAGTGGCTATACCCCTGGCCGCCAGGTATTGGGGTACATAAAATGGCTGTCGGCTATTTCCCCAACCACTCTCTCTGCCTCCCATAGTTATAATGAATAATGTATACAAGAATGAAAAGCATATCATTATCGTTTAAAATAAGCAAAGCATTTTATCATTTAAAATATCTTTTACAAAGCAGATACATAGGTGAATAGAAAATGAAAGAGTCTGAGTCAGCTGATCATGAAAAGAGAGATCAGCAAGCCGCCATCTTCTGGTCTATGTCGGTCGCCCTCGCGAAAGGCTCACACAAAGCACCCTATATAAAAAAAAATATATATATATACATATATATATATATTATATAATATATAAAATATGTCAAATGACCACCGTCATAATTACGTAGTAACGGTTGTACATTTTGAAAAACAGTTCACACACACTATATTACTCATTACGCTGATCAAGAAAAGATAAAAACCCACTCAAAACCGACAAAAATTCATCACCAGGCTTTGGCATTGCACCGAAGAATTATAATGCCAGTTGCCTGTGCGTACTGCGGTACGATATAAAAGCCAGTAGTCCATTCATCCTATAGAGTCTAATAGCAAGTTGCGCCCATAATAAAGTAAGAGAAGTCATATCATAAAAGATAAGCGGCCGGGGAAATTGAAAAAGCCTTTCATATATAATATATGCCTCAGACTCCGGCAGCCGCAGCAATAGCCTTTCCTCTGCTTCGATCACCGGTGGCTGGGGAAATAGCATCATTTTCAAGCTATTAAAAAGAAATCTAAACTTTAAACAGCACTCTTCTCCTTCCCATTACTACCACCCCACTGCCTCCACCCTCCTCCTGGTAATGACTAACATGTCACCCCACCGCCCTTTTAAATACACAGTGCAGTATCATGATCTTCCCACCATCCACTTCTTCCCCTTTCCTCATTACTCAAGTCCGAATAGCCCCTGGATATATAATCTAGACAATAACTATTTAATAAGATTATTGATTATATCTCTAGATCTATAGTCTATATATCTATACTATAGTATACACACTCTTGATCTATATTATGATACACAATGTAAGCTATAACAGTATTTTATAATAGATTTAGATCAGAAATCTAGATTTAGTCTACAGATTCTAGATAGATCTAGATCTAGATCTATAATCTAGATTAGATGATCAAGATCTAAATCTACCTCTCTATAGATCTACGTATATTTCTTAGAAGCGTTTGTTCAATTCTGTCTTTGGTTTGAACAAAAAAAAACCCAAAACAAACCCAAGCCTATAAGGCTAAGATATTCATTATAATATGGTATATAGATCTATATGTTCTAAGACCAACTCACAAAATAATAGATCTAGATCTAGGATCTAGATCTTGGTCTCAAAGTCTCAGAGCTTGAAAAAACGAATAATCTGAAGGGGGCCTGGCCAGAAACGACAAATCATGAATTTCCTTCTTAAAAGAAGAGCTTCCCACTCCGTCTATCATACTGGGCAAACGGGTTTTCAAAAAAACTGATTTAGGGCCCAGAAAAGTTACAAAGAATTTAGACATACAATAATGTAAGATTATTATTATCATCATTATTATTATTATTATTATTATTCTTATTATTATTATTTATTATTATTATTATTTTCATCGTCGTCGTCGTCGCCGCCGCCGCCGTCGTCGTCGTCGTCATGAGGATGATGATGATGATGATCATCATCATCATCACCATTATTATTATTTATTTATTTATTATTGTATATATATATTTTTTAATTTATTTATTTTTTTATTAAAATTTTTTATTTATTTATTTTTTATAGCTATAAAGTATACTGACTGTATTTGATTAGAAATCAAATTGAACATTTTAAAGATCAATGGAATAGATCTTTTTAAGACCGGAGCTCAAAAAGGAAGGCTTGATGTTTTTTTCCTTTTCCGGATAGTTCGCCGGTATGAGCATAAATGATAGAAAAAAAATATAGACAAATTACAATGGATTCCCCTAAAAAACAAAACAAAATGCTGGATATAAGGTTATCATTCTTTCCAAAGAAGAAGAGGAAGAAGAAGAAGAAGAAGAAGAAGAAGAAGAAGAAGAAGAAGAAGAAGAAGAAGAAGAAGAAGAA
>JBCJKE010447494.1:0-14654 GCA_039654525.1 Melibe bucephala | reverse complement strand
AAAAGAAACATGCATGCATTTGTATTGTATTGCAGAATGTTAAATAGTAAGTACATTAAAAGTGAATAATATATCATTTTATGACTTTAAAAATGATGACGACTATGTAAATTTCCCCCTCTTCGAGACGATACAGACATGTTCAATACGATGATAATGATAACAGTTTGAGTTAGGGAAGTAGAAAACTATGCTAAATTTACTGTAAAATCCAAAAGTAAAAACAGTGGTAATAACGACAGCGGATAGTACATTCATGTGAACTGAATTTCACTGTGTGCCATCCTTTGCAACGAGATGGTTAAAAGGAGAGAAACGAATGAGTATGCGAAGTGATTCCCCTCACAAAATCAATAAAGTATCGATTAAATGATATGCAACTATGAATGTCCCGCGAATGAATTTGTATGCACACAATTTACATATCAAAAGTGACATCAGACACATAGCGAAATAAAGCCATTGATCTGGAATGCAAGTGTCGAGTCAACTCCGTATGTTCTTTTTCTCCAGTAAATCGTGAAGCTATATTCACAACTCATGCTCATTGCATCTCTAGATTTAAGAGAATGTCCAAAAAGAGTATGAGTATCAATCAATATCAACATTCTGAAAAGAAAAAAAAAATCAAGAAAAACAAAAAGAAAAGAAATTACCCCCCCCCCCCTACCCCAAAAAAAAAAAAAAAAAAAAAAAAAAAAAAAAAAAAAAAACACAAAAAAAAAAAACAAAAAAAAAAAAAAACAACAAAAAACAACAACACAAAAAAAAACACAAAAAAAAAAAACAACAACAAACAAACAACAAAACGAACAAACAACAAAACAACAACAACAACAAAACAACCAACAAAAAACCAAACAAACAAACAACAACGACAACAACAAAATCAACAACAAAACAACAAAAAACAAAACAAAAACAAAACAAAAGCAAATAAATAAAAATAAAAAAACAAAAAACAAAAAATCCCAAAACAAGACAAAACAAAAAAAACTAACAAACCAACAAACAAATAACAGCAAAAACATACAAACAAACAAAAACAAACAACAACAAAAATAAACAAACAAAAAGCAAACTCCACTCCCCGCCTAAAAACCCAACAACAACAGCAGCAGCAGCAGCAAACAAAACAAAACAAAACAAAATATGATCCGTTAATCGTGCTATCGCATTAGAAATTCTTAGTTAAAGTCATACATTATCACCACCACCACCACCACCACCACCATCATCATCATCATCATCATCATCATCATAATCTCCACCACAACCACCACTACTACTTCTGCTGTTGCTGCTGCTGCCATTATTACTACTCTTACTACCACCACCTCCACCACCACTACCACCACCACCTACTACTACTACTACTACTACTACTAATACTACGACTACTACTACTACTACTAATACTACTACTACTACTACTACTACTACTACTACTACTACTACTACTACTACCACTGCTGCTACTACAACTACTACTAGTGCAGCTACTACAAATATAACTACAAAAAACGACTACTACTACTACTACTACTACTACTACTACTACCACTACTACTAATACTAATAATAATAACAATAATAATAATAATAATAATAATAATAATAATAATAATAACTACTTCTATTATTATATAATAATAATTAATGTTAATATAATAATAATAATAATAATAATAATAATAACTACTTCTATTATTATATAATAATAAGTAATGTTAATATATTATTATTATTATTATTATTACTATTATTATCATTATTACTACATGTATCATTATTATTATTATTATTACTATTATGAGTACGGTATCAATCAAGTATCATTGCATCTCCACTCGAGGAAAAATAAACGCAAGCCCCATGCAGACGTTGACGTCTGCTCAGAAATTGGGCTTAAGACTTTGGATAATTTATACTTTATACTTTGTGAATTACACTTGATGCTTTTTAATGGCTCAACTCTTTTGTCCATATAAATGGAATAAGTTGATGAAGTAAACATCTTGTTATAAGTTAAGACCCCATTTGAATAAATGAAAGAGATTAACGTGCAAATTGTACATTAAGCATTTGCTTGAGCTGAAAATGATGACCAAGTGACAACTTGGCATTTCTTTCGTTTCAAGATTGTTAACTTATTTCAGTTTCAGTCCTACGTTTTCTATGCCATGCATTATTACAATTTTATTCTACTTTGAATTATAAGATCGTCAGCGATGACCAGTTTTTGATATGATTAAGAGGGATACTCGAGAAAGCATATTATAGAAGTTGAACCCTTGCAAAAATCAAGCGATAGAAAATTAGATACTTCTTTTTTTTTTTTTACTCAAACGATTTCTGTTCTGTCCTTTGATGACATATGGCACAAGTATTAAGGTTTTTTTTTTTAAAGGAGTGAATTGGCTATGCTTGCCTCGGCGATCGGCGTCACAGGCACTGCCCCGGGTTCAATTCTCAGTGGTGCCCACACATTTTTCTTTGTAATTTTTCTTTATTAAATTTTTCCCTCTGTATTTGTAAACATTTTCTATGGGGCCTATTTGCATTGTCTGGATCCAGTGTGTTGGATCTAATTATTTGATGACAGGTGGTCCATTAAAGTAATGTATAAGTTCTCATTGATGAGCAGAGGTCTGTCTTATTACTATTAGATGATGGGGCCTCTTGTGGATTTGTTGTTGTTATTTTTGTTCCAGAAGGTAACACTCTGATGACTTGATTTAGTCAAAGTGGCTCGGACCATTATAATATTTATTCACTCCAATTTGAAGTAGAAAGGCGACAAACTCAGTACCTATGTTAAGCCAATCACAGAAATACTGCAGTCTATTTTGATTGGTTGAAGGATCAGATGGATGGCTCACTTTTATGTTTCTTGATTGCAGTAGAAAGAAAGGTTCAATAAAGTCGAATATATCTTAGACCTGCCGTCAAATTATTATTTTCACAAATCGTAAGGGAGAATCATGGAATGGTAAGGAGCTTGCTGTATTTAAATTGTAATTACCCGAAATGATTTCTCCCTGACTGACAAGCCTTGGATCCTTGGGAGTTAACATGTAGAAACCTCTTAACCCTTTCAGTGTCATACGGCCCTCATCGGGGTGAGCCTGATTTAACTCTTTGACCGCAATTGGCTCATATATTGGGATGAGCACGTAGCGTACATACTAGTATGTACACTACGGCTCATCCCGATATATGGGCAAATTGTAGTCAAAGAGTTAAATCAGGCTCGTGCCTAATAGGAAATTATGGCAGTCAAATGTTTAAATATCGTCGATTGGCACTGAAAGGGTTAAATAAAGGAAGTCCACATTTTAAAAAGTTGTTGAAAGTGTTTCGGGTGTCTAGATTTGGCAGCACTGGAGGGGAGATTGTTCCATAAACGAATGGGTGAATGGGTAGAATGAGTACAGGCAGGTAGGGGTTGATGCGTTACTGCAGGACGATGAACTTTCTGCAGTATCGCTATCGCGCTCTATAGATGGTTGCAAGATTTTTGAAGCGTCAGTTTCTACAATTTTGTTAGTAATTTTGTACAGTGTATTGCATGGCACATTTGTGTGTTTTGCGTTATTGTTGGAATGCGTCTAAGGCCTAGCACCTCGACTAGATGCTTTGACTTTGTGCCATGTGAAAAGTTGTCCAGTATGCGCCTTGCTGCTTTTTTTTTTTTTTTTTCTTTTTTTTTTTTTTTTTTGGATTCTCTCGAGTTCTTTGATGTCCTAATGAGGATATGGATCCCAAACAGTGTCAGTCAGTGTTTTCCAGTACGGGTCTCACCAGTGTCTTACAACAATTATATGGATATTCACGGGACAACCTTTCAACAAGTTTCGCAGGATGAAGCTATGGGGTTTTGTTGGCTTCTTTGCAAGTTGTTGATATGTATTTGCTCCATGTAATGTCCCGTCTTAGCTCAACGCAGAGGTATTTTGCTGATGATGCATATTCCCGAGCTTTGTCATGAAGGTAATAATAACTGTTAGATTTGGTAGTAGGCCTACCTGGTATGCTTATTGTTGGTGAATGTTAAGAATTTGCATTTTGATGCGTTTAACTTTTTATTCTGTCGAGTTTTTTGACGTCCTTCTGAAGGTGTGAATCCTTAACAGTGTCAGCGTTCCCAGTATGGGTCTAACCAGTGTTTTATAACAATTTAACTAAATGTTCATGGAGCAACCTTTCAAGTTTCGCAGGCTGAAACTAGGGGTTTTGATGGATTTTTGCAAGTTGTTAATATGTGTTTGCTCCATGTAAGGTCACCCATCCAAGCTCAATGAAAGGGTATTTTTTTCTTCTTCTTACTCTTCTCTTTTTCTTTTTTTTTTTAACTGATGATACCATATTCCCGAGCTTTGTGATGAAGATGATAGTAACTGTTAGATTTGGTAGTAGGCCTACCTGTTAATGCTTCTCGTTGGTGAAAGTTAAGATTTTCCATTTTGACATGTTGAATGGATCCCAAACAGTGTCAGTCAGTGTTTTCCAGTACGGGTCTCACCAGAGTCTTACAACAATTATATGGATATTCACGGGACAACCTTTCAACAAGTTTCGCGGGATGAAGCTATGGGGTTTTGTTGGCTTCTTTGCAAGTTGTTGATATGTGTTTGCTCCATGTAATGTCCCGTCTTAGCTCAACGCAGAGGTATTTTGCTGATGATGCATATTCCCGAGCTTTGTCATGAAGGTAATAATAACTGTTAGATTTGGTAGTAGGCCTACCTGGTATGCTTATTGTTGGTGAATGTTAAGAATTTGCATTTTGATGCGTTTAACTTTTTATTCTGTCGAGTTTTTTGACGTCCTTCTGAAGGTGTGAATCCTTAACAGTGTCAGCGTTCCCAGTATGGGTCTAACCAGTGTTTTATAACAATTTAACTAAATGTTCATGGAGCAACCTTTCAAGTTTCGCAGACTGAAACTAGGGGTTTTGATGGATTTTTGCAAGTTGTTTATATGTGTTTGCTCCATGTAAGGTCACCCATCCAAGCTCAATGAAAGGGTATTTTTTTCTTCTTCTTAATCTTCTCTTTTTCTTTTTTTTTTAACTGATGATACATATTCCCGAGCTTTGTGATGAAGATGATAGTAACTG
Organism: Melibe bucephala; assembly: GCA_039654525.1. Classification (NCBI taxonomy): domain Eukaryota; kingdom Metazoa; phylum Mollusca; class Gastropoda; order Nudibranchia; family Dendronotidae; genus Melibe; species Melibe bucephala. Next base: position 9,532 of record JBCJKE010447494.1, on the reverse strand, counting down.
TTAGATTTGGTAGTACCTATTAATGCTCCTCGTTGATGAAAGTTAAGATTTCCTATTTTGACATGTTGAATTTTTTATTCTGTCGAGTTTTTTGACGTCCTTCTGAAGGTGTGAATCCTTAACAGTGTATGCGTTCCCAGCATGGGTTTAACCAGTATTTTATGACAATTTAACTAAATATTCATGTAGCAACCTTTCAAGTTTTGCAGGATGAAACTAGGGGTTTTGTTGTGCTTTTTTTTTTTTTTTGCAAGTTGTTTATATGTTTTTGCTCCATGTAAGGTCCCGTATCAAACCAAGTTTCTCATTAGCCATTTCTTCTCCCATTCAAGAACATTTTTAAATTGTTGTTCAGGCTAGCAGCATCTTCTATATTATTTATTTCTAGGTATTGTGTCATCAGCAAAAAGCCTGATTGTATGTTGATGTCATCAGCAATGCCATTGGTGTAGGAACAAGATCGAATCACAACTTTCTGGGTACAGTCTGACATTGACAGACAATTTACAACCTATCTGAGGATCATGTTCTTAATCCTGGAGGCACTCAATTTACACAGTAGACATTGATGTGGGACTTTGTCAAAGTCGAGGAGGATTGCATCACTTTGTCCGTTTCTTTTGAGTGTTGTTACAAGGTCATGGACGATTGAAATGAGTTGGGTTTCCCAGCCACATTTAGTGAGAATCAATTATATTCCAAAGAAGCACATGTTGTATTTAACCAGTGTTGATTGCACATGTATTGCATGTAAAAATTTGTCATTTCATATATTTTAAATATAAGATGCAATTAGATTTTTAAAGGCCAAATTTAACTTCATGCATTTCATACTGCATGTCTTGCCGATGCCATTGTACAAAAATAAAAGTTTTATATTGCAATAAGACTGGAATGATATTGTTGTTTATATTCTTAGACATATAAAATTACATCCATTCAAATACTAGATGCATTATTGTATGTATCGCCTTCTTGTTTGTCATTCTTCGTTGTTACTTTACCAATGACTGTGTAAATTATTTTGAAAAAGCAAGTATTAGAACAGCTATGGAATATAAGCAATAAAAGAAGACATCGGTTTCACATGGGTAGATGTGTTGGTTAATATCAAATTGATCCAACTACAAAACAGGAAAAGCATCAGTGAAAAAATCTAAGGGCACTCAAGACTGACCTTTGAAGAATGGCTGGCTAAATGAATGGAAGAAAATACTGAAACATGGGAGCTGCTAATGAGAAGTCTTCAAGATACTTGAAATTGAACGCAGAACAGAAATGAAAAAAAAAAAAAAGAAAGAAGGAAAAAAAGAGAGGAGAATAGGAACTAGGAAGTAATGATGTTTGGAGGAGAAGAGGGGTTTAGTATCATTAATACCATATGGAACCTGTGAGGTACATATCATATGTTTTATATTATATATAGATGTGAGGCCCAACACAAGCCATCTGGAGATGTGATAAGAAGACAGATTTAAAGGAGATGGGGCTAAACTGAAGAGTACTCTCTCTCTCTCTCTCTGTCTCTCTCTCTCTCTCTCACACACACACACACACACACACACACAAATACACCAGACCCTTCATGAGCAATCAATCAATTTTTCATAAGCAGTGCTAGATTTAGGATGGATAATTTTGTCCAACATTTTTTTTTTTAGATGTCAGAGAAGGACAAGAAGTGAAAAGTCTATTCTAAGCAATTTATTGGAAGTGCAATATACTGTATTACAACAATTATTTTAAACATGCTCTAAATGGGCTTTTAAGTACATGTATTAGTTTTTTTTCTTTTATCCATTGAAGTTATTTTTGGTCACACATGGTGTAAATCCTTACCACAATTTAAAATTGTTGTTATCAGAATTCTGATCTGATGGATACATGTCTCTAAAGTAACAAACGACAAGATGAACCACTTGAAAAGGAATATGATTTTATTCGTTCATCATTTTAGACATATCTCTTCTGATTCTATAATGAGTTGTGAAAGCAATGATGATGTCACTAGACAATCCTGGAATAAATAATTGCATGGCAATTATTATGTAATAAAGACAACACAAGATTACAGAAATAATTCTTCACACATTGTAATTTAGGAATTCATTTTTTCGGCAACTGTTAAACACATACTGTAATAACAAATAATTTTCCATGACATATTTAAAAATGGTTCCCATTGAAAAGGAGGAGAAAATAAATTTAATATTTTCTTTGAACGTAAATATACTTTTTAAAAAAATATGGTACATTGCATTATTAACGTTGCAATTTTGAATCAGCTCCTGAAGAAGCTGTGTAATTCTTTAATTTATTGCGATATGAGATTATAAACAGAAATTAATGTCATCTTCAAAGAGACACATTACATAATTAATATAAACAATGTCTTCGGGGTTGGGAAGGAAATAGCATTGAGAAAATGTTTCATCATTAACTAGAGCTAGTCTTGACCACTGGATGAGGGAAGAAAAATTGAGTTTGTGAACTTTGTTGACCATTTAATGAATTATGTTGTCGGAAAAAAGTTTCAAATTTCCATATCACAGCATTGCTTTTCATAGTTATTTCATGCATTTAAGCAAAGAGAGTGATCATACATATACACTGATTGGTCATTTGAAATGATTTTAAAGTGAAACAAATAATCCAAGAAAAGTAAAGGAACTCAATTGAACCCATAAACAGAAAAAACAAGAACAAGCAAAAGTGAATGAAAATATGCATTAAAAGATAATCAATTCATTTAAACACCTCTCATCCTAAAAAAAAAAAAAAAAAAGAAGCAAAAAACAACCCCCCCCCCCACCCCAAAAAAAAAACCAAAAAAACAAAACAAAAAACAAAAAACAACAACAAAAAACAAAAAACAAAACAAAACAAAAAAACAAAAACAAACAAAAAAACCCCACCCAAAAACAAAACAAAACTTCCCAAATGTAACTATGCCCCTAAAACAACTAAAAAAAAAGAAAAAGAAAAAGCACTTTAGGAAAAGAAAGTACATTTAACCCCCTCTGTGCTCATAGTACAAAACCCCCCCCCAAAAACCCCAAAACCAGACTGTGATGGTATTAAGTGTTCTTTCTTCAATCATAGAAAAATGTGATTAATTAAAAATATAGAATTAGAACTAGTTTTCTCTATGGTGAATTTCAAAAGAAGCCATAAAGGTAATAGTAATAGATCAAAATAAAACTTAGAAGAAAAGATGGGGATAATGATGAAATCTATCTTATCTTATTAACTATTTATGGTAAGGGTACAAATTACACATGTATTATGTATTATTTCAAATCAATTGATAAAAAACAAGATAGGAAAGATATATATGAAATAATAATAAATAGACACATGCAATGTTTCCTGAGCATATTTGAGTGGCACACATGACCAACAGGAATTGGTGTAAATTAATACTTATATTCTTATTTTGGTCTGCCTTGACTTGTGAGATGAAAGTACATGAAGCCAATTAAAGTGTGAGACAGTTGTCTTGTCAGAAACACAAAGATAATGTATATCAAATCATGAAGGCAACGAATTTAAAAGCAGTAAATCTTTAAAATAAATTATACATTTATATTTGGATGCAATAATGCAGAAATGTGAAATGCATATACATAAATAAATATTGCTTTCAATCAAATATTGTGTGCATTGACGAATAAGCCACATAATCTAGATTGAAATCTAAATATGTTGATGTTAGGTTGAGTTTAACCCATAGGTGTAGGAGACACATCAAACATAAGCTTTTTGACTTAACTGATGCTTCAAATTACTAATTTGTGTGATTGGCTTAAGCTACAATTATTAGATACATACCTCTATGGCGTTAAACGGTATCTACTCCGTGGTGAATCCTCCACCAGACTATTATTTTAGCTTGGGTTTTTTTTTTTGGTGATACTTTCCAACGCATGTTTTACCTTGTGACTAGAATGTTTATATTATATTCATTTAGATTTTGCATTTATAGAAGTCCTAGATTATGACACTTATCTTCTGAGGACTGAAGTAAATGGCGTGCCATGAACACCAATGTCTGTTTCAGAACTGGTACTTGAAGAAGAAGAATCTTCTGAATACATATTATAAGCATATGTACAAGTTAAAATATTCCTAAATGTGATGAAAACAAAATTGTAATGGCACAAAGTATTTCATTCACGATTACTTTAAAGCATTAAAATCTACTCTTCTGATTAAAAAATGGTCGAAATGCAGCTCATTAAATATATCTACTCTTTTAATTTGATAACCCATGATACTTATATCATATGAATGCTGATTTTCTTCTCTCAGGTCAAGTATTCACTGCATTTATAAGACTTACATGAAATGGAGAGTCAGTCAGTCAGTGTTACATGGTGTGACTAGACTGACAAATGTATCAAAGCTAACAAATCGAAAATTGTGCTTCACTGCAATGTGCCATGAGGTGCAAATCTGTACAGTTGAAATCTATATTATGAATTCATATTACTTGTATGCAAAATTAAGGAATCTTTCCCATATCTATCTTAGAATGTGTATCAGAACCGGGTATAGAGGAAGTTGTTTCAAATCTATGCCTTGTTATTGAAAAAAAATTGACTTAAATGAAGGTTTTCAACTGAAGGAGTCGAAACAAACTGCAACACTAATGCAGCTGGCTTTATCCAAATCGAAAGACCATAAGGATAAAACAGGGAACATATCAATTAAAATTGTACATTTTTTTTTCTTTTTCTTAACTGAATATATTCAATATACAATGAAATTGTACAAAATAAAAAATGAAGTAAAAGCAACAAACATTGGTCAAAGAAAAATGATCTGTCATGAAAACTGCCATTATTATTTTTGCTTTGCTTTGCTTTGAAATTGCAGTGAGTAATTTATAACACAATTAAGGATAGCTTATAATACAAGAACTACTGTACACAAATTCTATTGATGTGTTCTTCTACTAGGATCTTAAAATTATTGCTTCTATTTGTACAGAAAATAAACAAGGAAAAAGATGACAAGCAAGAGACAACATTAAAAGAATCACAGGGAGAAACAAAAACAATGCTGCATTGAATAAAAAAAAAAAAAAAAAAAAAGAAAAAAAAAAAAGGAAAGAAGAAGAAAGAATAAGCAGCATTATAAGTAATAAGGAATAACTCAATTTGTAACTAAAACTTAAAGGAAAATCAGATTAAATATACAAAACATACATTTAACAACTTCCCAACAAAATGAAATGATGTCTGTGCAGCCATACCCAGTTGTCCTATGACCTTTGAACGTCAAATATTTAAACAGCCCTACCCATTTTCTTTCTCAATCAACATAAACTTCTAGCTTCTAGGGAATGGTAAAAATGGAGATACAGAGGAGAATTACTATGCAATATTTAATGAAAGTGATAACTTGGTTGAAACAATGTTGATGTTGGATAACGTTTTCAAAGTTGATTCCCTAGAATTATTATGTCTATAAATAACAAATTTGAGGGTGTACGAAAATGATCACTTCCCATGAAAAAACTCAAATAAAAACAAATTTAACAATAAAATTCAATGAAAAATTATTAAAAAAGAAGATAAAATCACAACAAAATTAAATATTCCATCGAATTTGAAGTAAGATTATTCAAAAGATAACATAAAAAGAACAAAAACCCAGTGGCACATAAACAGAGACAAGGCAGGGGCTATATTTATACAAAAGGAGTACCATTTAATAATTCATTGTTTGAATAAATTCTTTGCATCCTCAAGCCATCACACAGAGAAAACTTGTCATCCTATAAAATATATAAGTCACAGAAGATAAATTCTGTTCATTCATGTTTCCTTAATAGAAAGAAATAAAAATATGCCCAGCAGTACCAATAAAATTATAGCTGTCTCAGGTATAATATCATAAAAAGTCTGTCTAGATGTAAATTTTTGTTTCTTCTTTAAACTCGTGGAGAAATGAATTTGTAAGGAAACAACAATTAGATCCTGTAACTTCAACTAGCTCTAAATACCCCATACACTGTTTATTTTGAAAGACAAATCATTTCGTTATTCTTTTCTTATACATATATATGGCTAAGTATAATTATAGAAATTCAGTCAATAAAATTATGATTGATTACGAAAATGGAAAGAGAGGCTGTCCTTCTTATATCTTTAAGTGGCAATGCATATCTTGAAATCATTTCTAAAATGTGGACGGAATGTGCAATGAGAAGTAGCATTTCCCATAAGGCAAATTTATCTAAAAATTGTCTTCATTGATACACAGTATACATATTACAACAAAAACCCTAAGATAGTCATGTTGACTTTAAACAAAAGAAGCCAGGATCCATGTGAATATTCACTGAACCAGGAAGATCTGAAACAGAAAGACAAGTTCAGCAAAATAAGTTTTTGATAAATCTGCCAATCAATTATCAAACTTTAAAAAATATGTTTAATCTTTAATTAAATATGCTTTCTCTTTTGAATTTTCTTATGTTTTACATGTGTTTAAAATATAGTGACACATTTAGACAGACACATTTCAAAAAAAAAAAAAAAAAAAAAAAAAAAACAAAAAAAAAAAAGAAAAAAACAAACAAAAAACCAAAAAAAAAAAAAGAAAAAGAAAAAAGATTAGTTGTAAATTTAAATGAAGCAATTTGCTAGACATGTTTTCGTACCTTCAGGCTTCTTATTCGATTGATGATGCGAATGGAAATTAAAAAAGTACTGGGTCCATAATTTTATGGTGGGCCTTTAGGTTTGTCAGGCTTTGGTATTGTAATCATGAGCTGATTTTCTTATCTATGTTTTCGTGAGATTCCAAAATCGTATTTGGTTCGTTATTTGTTATATTATTATTCTCTCCAGGTGCTCTCTCATTACTCAGTTTGCTTATACTAGTTCTTATTTTCAGTTTGTGTTATAAGAGATGTCAAAGGCCATGGTTATCTGGAAAATGGTTTAAAGTTGTATGTAATTTCATCTCTAAATTTTCATTTGAAATGGTCCATAACAATTTTGTGTATGTTGTTTGAAATGGTAAATAGCTTTCAAATTGCACCTTGAATTTTGGGATTTTCAACCTTTTTCTGACTGAGAATATTGATTGCTTTAGACATTCCTCCATTATTTGTGAACTTGTCAACTTCTCCAACGAATTGATCTAACCTTAGATTTCTCACTTCTTGTGCAATTGATCTGATGTAAGATATTCTTTTTTAAGATCAAACTGAAGAATATCCTTTGCTCCTCAAATATAAAAGTGAATGTCTCAGGCCTGTTGGCTGCTTTTGACACAATTGACAGACATAAATTGCTAGAAGTACTAAAAAACTAAATAGAAGATGATGAATTGTGTATGATTAAGATTCAGTGATTAAACACTGGACATTTCAAACATAATGTTGGAACTCCACAAGGACACAGAAATGTAACAGAAATAGAACACATCCTTCAAAAACACATTCTCTAAGTTAATGTAGATGAAACAGGAATGACAAAGATAAAAAAAAAATGAGGAATGGAAAACATCAAAGAAGGTTGGTTCACTACTCTAAAACAAAGAAGATATATAAGATCACCAAAAACACTTATCAACCTTAGCACTAATCAAAATAACAAAATTTGATCAGGGCATACAAAATAAAATGAAAGAAAAATGTATGCAACCCCTTTGTCAAATCTATTCTACTCTATAATTCCAGCATATGGGCATAAAAAAAAAATCAGAGAAAATAACTAGACACTTTCTACAAAAAAAAAAGCTTAGATAAATTCTTGGCATATTCAATTTAAACAACATCTCAAAACAAACTTGTACAAAAAATATAAAAGAATGCTCATTTTGTCAATCCAAATCTTGAAGACCAGATGGACACATACTGCATCATGACAAGATATCTCCACCAACAAAATGATGACAAAGTAATTTTAGGGACACAACAAATGAACCAGAAGATGGCCAAAAAACACTGCTAATCAAACTAAACATGATGAAACAAGAATGACATCTTTGACAGAAATAGAAAATCTTAGAGATAAAGCTCAAAAAAGATTTATGAAGAGTTTTCACATCAGAGTTAAGGAAAAGAGCTCAAGCTACAAAGTCTGATGACCACGGCAGTGGAAGGCTCTAAGCCAAGCCAAGTAAGTCAAACTGATAACTCAGAATGATCAAGATAGATGGTGTACACAAACAGTTGTTACCTTTCACTCATTGACTATGCCCATTTGCAGAATTCATAGGGTTGGAATAAAAGTTGAAATTCAGAGAGTCTTCAGAGGGTTTTCTGTGTGAAAGACAATATGAAGCAAGAAAATGAAAATACTGAACATCATTGATTATTGCAAAAATTATTGATAATAATAATAATAATAATAATAATAATAATAATAATAATAAGAAGAAGAAGAATTATAATTATAATAATGATATACAATTATAGAGCACCAGCTGGAACATGGAATGCTCAGGGCACTCAGTCATCAAGCCAAAAGTCCTGGATTTGATTTCTGCTTATGAAAGCTTGAATTATGAAATCTAGTTATACCAAGGCGCAACAATATCAAAAGAAGGTGGAGGAACACAAGACATGAAAAATAGAAGAAGCAAAGCAAGAAATACTTTCATATGACTTCGTGATACAAGGAAGTGAGACTAAATCAAAACGAAAATGAAAATGAAACTATATAAAACATTAGTAATACTGGTTCTACTTAATGGATGTAAAACATGGAAAATCACCTAAAAAGACATTAACATATTTAACAGCAAATGCCTAAGAAGAATTCTAAAAGTTAAACGGCAAGATAGAGTTTCAAAGAAAGAAATATTGGAAACATCAAGACTAAAATTACTGACTGAAGAAGCAAAGTACTGAAAATGGAAGTCAATTGGTCATATTCTAAGACCAGACCAAGGAAATGGCTGTAAACACAGCTTTAACCTGAACACCAGAAGGACAAATGTGCTCAATTTACAGGACATCAACAACAAAAGAGTTTGTTTTTTTTTATTTAGTTGTTGTTGCTGCTTTTCCTGCCTTTATATACATAAAAAAAAACCCAACTCAATATGATATTAATATCACTTCACTGCACCCTCACCTTGTCGCTCTATGATGGCCACTGTTGATCCGTTTGTATGAAGGCTGTACTGGTGGCTTTGGCATGAGATTTAACGAGTTGGTTTTAGCAGGATCCATGTCAACCACAATGGGTGTTTCTATCGGGTGCATGTTTTCCACCGGACCGTAATGAGACAAGCCAGCCATCAGCGCCGTCTGCCCCGTCTGTGCCTGTGACACTATGGCATCATGTTTAGCTTTGGACTGTTCAAGCATCAGCTATATGTGGTTGAAATGGGTAGATTGGAAAGAACCAGTTGAATGAATGACTAAATAATCATCATATATTCTGGCACACAGTTCTTGCAAATAATGGTTTGTGTGATTTAAAGTTAAAAAAAGGGAGGGAGGGAGGGAGAGAAGGAAAAAGACTAAGAGAGGAAGAGAGAGAGATCGAGAGAGAGAGAGAGAGAG
>JBCJKE010447383.1:0-14662 GCA_039654525.1 Melibe bucephala | reverse complement strand
TGATTAGATTATAAAAAAATAAATTAGAATAAAATTAACAAAAGTTACAGTAAGCATTTAAAAGTTTATTAATAATCAGTAATCTTTTTAATTAATGAGTGGGTCATTCCATGATTTGGGGGAACAAATGAAAAAAAAAAATTCTTGAAGGATTTTTGTGAAGAGCAAAAAGAGAAAGAAAGGTACACGTACAAGCACATTATATCAGGACACTCAAGCTCTCCTGGCACTTTCAAAATGGTGTACCATATTGATCCCTGCACACATTTATCAGGTTGTGAGTATAAAATAAAAGCCAGATTTAAATTGTACCTCTATCTTATGGTAAGATGTGTAAGCTTGCTTAGGACTTGAGCGTGTCATGAAAGTTCAGAGGATATTTTTCACACCGTTTCGACTCTCGAAATTGTGAGAGGCATAAAGTCACTTTTTCAAACAAATTTCTGGAAATATCAAATGAATTAAAATTTAGGCTTGATACTTGTAGTAGCCTCAGTCTGAATTAAAAACTTAATGACTTACAACGTACTTTAATTTTAGTCATTTAAACTTTATAGCAATTTCAAGGACAGGAATTACTGATTTAAACCAGCCACCAATGGATATATTGCATGGCATGCTTTTTAATACATAAAAAAAAAATATATATATATATATATATATCTATATATATATTTATTTTTTTTATGATTTCTATAGAAGAAAATTATGAAGATTATGTTAATAATTTTTTTAATTTTTCTCCTTTGACAGCCATCTAGCAGCAGTCAGGCAGCACAGCTTTTAGCAGCCGCAGGGCAGTCTCCCGTTGGCTTCATTGGCTTTTCAACACAGCCTGCATTTGTTCCAGCCAGTGAAACTTTTGATGATGTTGACAATTCCCTGGATGCTGATTTTCGCCTTGTGTTACGTAAACTGTCAAAGAAAGATACAGTGACAAAAATTAAGGTGGTAGTCAAGACACCTTTATATAGATTATAATAATTCAATGTGTATACATCTTTTAAATTCTATTTTATTATGTTATGAGATAATATCACGATTGCTTGGAAAGGCTTTATTTTGAATATCATTTGATATTAATTAATTTTCAAATCTTTTAAATAATTTTTCATTCACTCTATACATCATATTCTTGCTAGAGAATAAAGTGAAAAATTAAAGATAGAGATGATTAAATCGTAAAATCTTCAAATATATAGGGATAGGGCTCACACATAATTTAAATGGAATGCATATATATAGGACAAATAAAATCAAAAGCCAACAATACAAGGGAATTCATGTGACTGAATGTAAAAAAGCATGCCCAAAGATCAAGGACACCAGTTTACAAAATTATTGTAAGACAAATTTTCAAATAGACTGGCCCAATATGTGATCCATGTTATGAAAATCTAAAATGTTATGGAAACAGTAGAAAAATGCCAAAGCAGAACTGTGAGACGCACCACAGCCAAATACTCACTCTTCATAAATGCCTCTGGCCTGAATAAGAACACTGGTTTGGAAACTTTGGAAAACAGTAGAAAAAGAAATAAGCTTATTCTCATCCACAAAAACATAATATACGTAAGCAAGAACAATTTGAGAATTCCACAAAATGTACAAACTATCCTCAGACAAAAAGGAAAACTCAGGGAAAAACTCTCAAACCTGTCCTACCAGAATGAAACACCCACCACCATTTATTCTATAGCTATGCATCCTCAGTCCATCTATATAATATCTTCCCTGCTCAAGCAGTAAAAATGATCTGACATGACACATTTAAAAGGATTATTGAAATAATGAATGTCATGGCTATAGCGGTACATTTTGTGAACTGTTGATTGATCCTCTGATAGAGGGGGTATTTCCCTGCAGAATCCTTAAAGAATAATAAGGAGATTAATTGTTATTTCATCCTATACATTATCAAAATTTGCTGGGATCTTAGATATGTTGTCTGTTGAACTGTTGACTAGATTACAGCTTTAGAGCCCAGACAGCTAAGCAGTAGTCATGCTGACATAGTCAGTGGGTCAAGTAAATCTGACACTATCAGTGTTGAGAGGTGACATTTGTAGTGGACCTCTAGTTACTCTCTCTTAACTCTCATTTTCCCATTTGACTCTGGTGAGGATGAGTACCCGGAGTACCGTATGTTTCTGGACCTGGAAACCATTTTGGGAACTAATAATGCCAAGATGTTACAAAGATGTTATTGCGTAAACAGTAATAACATATTAGACCAGTAAAGTGTATTCTTTATTTAATTGATTTGATTTACGGGATAAAGTGCATAAACGTGAATATTTTTTTTTTTTTTTTATTCTTACATGTATTTACTGCATGTTATTTTCAGGCTTTACAAGAATTAGTATCCTTGTGTGGAGATAAAAAGGATAATGATATTATAGCCATTATCCCATTCTGGCCACGAATCTACAATAAAGTGGCACTGGTATGTAGTTTTCTCTTTTATTCCATATATATATTGTTATATAGCATGTGGTTTTATGTAAAGTTAATACAATTTATTGTTGTATATGAAAAATTATTCTAGATTTTGCAAATTTTTTCTTGAAGAGGCTTTTCTCATTGATACATTTTCAGATTTATTTTATATGAAGAATTAAATAAAAAGTGTTTTTCATTTTCATTTTAAAAAATTGCAAACTTTTTTTTATTGACTGTTCATTTTTCTTGAATTGTGTATTCAGGATGTAGATCATAAAGTCAGGGAATTATCACAGAAAGCCATGATGGTCCTCACAAACCGTGCAGGAAAAAACATGGCTCCACACTTGAAGAGTGTTATGGGTGCATGGATTGTAAGCATGTGTGATTCTTATCCATCTGTTGCCACGGCTGCTATCAATGCATTCACTGGTACTTTTCCTGCAGCCAAACAAACAGATGCTGTGCGGTTCTGCAAAACAGATATTGCAAACGTAAGCAGCAATGTTTTTCTTTCATTTAATATATTTCAATTGTTGTAGGTGTAAATAGATTTTGGAAGAGCTGATGCTGTTTGATTGGTTTACATTATTTAAGAGTGATGAGAACTAAATAATATTATAAAAATGTTTTATTGTTTTAATTTATTATTCATCATGTATTTTTAGAGAATTCAAAGGTGTTGATCTGTGAAAATTTGTTTTGTTGATTGTTTTGTTGTTTTTTTTGTTTTTTTTTTCTTTTTGTTCTTTATTTGTTGTGTCAGTTTTTGACTGGGACAGGACACCATTGAAAATGTTAAAATTATAAATTAAAATAAAATGTCATTTGTACAATTGGTTATTGTATGTATGTTTAATAAATTGCCTTCATGTCTATCTTCAGCTAAGTTAAAAGTAAGTCTTAAGAAAATGTGGAAAAAATTCAATGGAATTATTACACAAAAATTTGAGGTAGAGCTGAGGCAATTCTCTTTCTTTCTTTTTCCAAACCATTCTGACACCGACACTAAATTGTAATGATTGACAAAAGTACTAGCTGTCAATGTCAATGGTTTTACCATTTTAAAGGTAAATGGAAACATCTTGAATTGAACCATGCAAGTTTTATTAATTTAAAAAAATTTTTTTTTTTTTTTTGGTAACTTCTCTTTCTTATATCATCAGTGCCTTCTTACGAATATCCTGAAATATACTGCTCAAACTCTAAGTGATCCAACGTAAGTATATTAATCCAATATTTGCTCAGTGCCCAAGTTGATGTCCTTCTCTTTTTCCTTTTTTTTTTCTTTTATTATTATTGTTGTTTTGTTGTTGTTTTAAAAAGAAAAGACATTTGACAGTCTTTAACTTGCATTGCCTTCTTTAATTCGTGTGATATTGAATTTGTTTGTGGTGCAATCAGTAATGCTGTGAGTTAAAGTTAGTTTTATAATATCCAATGTTTCTTAAGAGGAATTTTTATCTTTTACGAGTTTAACTGGGGACGGAAAATAAATTAAATTTAATCGATCAATTGATTAAAGGAAGCACTGCTTGTTTTTATTTGGGAAACAATGGTCAATCATACTTTGTTATTTACACTATTAAATCACTTTTCCACTACTTTTTAGGCATGTTTTGCAGTTGTTTTGGCTTTTTTTTTTCTCACCAAAGTTATTATTATTCCTACCTTTCCCTTTCCTTTCAAGCATTGAGTAAATAAATCTGGCTTATGATGACTTGAATGTATGAAGAGTGAGAGGGTAGCGCTGTGATATGTTGTTTTTTGGGGAGAGAGGCAGGGTGGGTGGGGGAGTGTTGGGGTTTGTTCTTTGGTTTTTTGTTTTGCTTTTTGGTTTGGTTTTTTATTCGGGGGCAGGAGGGTGTTGAAAGCACAAAAAGCTATTCAAATTATTGACTCCTGATGTCTGTTCCATTACAGGACTACCAGTGAGGAAGACATGATAGCCAAATACAACCGTGTCGTCAGTGCTAGTCTCCACGGATTCCGTAAACTTTGCACCATGTTGCCTTCAGAAACTGTTTCCTCAACAATGTCTCCTCACTTCACAGAACTTCTCAGTGATCCAGCTTTATGGAAGCATACTAAATCCACAGTTCCTTTGGTAACATGAGCATTTATTTTTCAGTTTTTCAAAACAATTTTGCTTTACTTTTTTACATTATAAAGAGCTTAAAATAAAATTGTGTTTCTTCACAGATCTACTTTTTTGATATCCATATCCCTGTCTCACTTTGGTCTATAAAACATTCTAATATGTAGTTTATAGTTTCTAATTCTCTGTTTTACTCATGACATTTTCTTAAAATGATTTTTGGATGTACTGTTGTCCTTGAAAATCAATCCATTTTCCCCTACCCAATCGTGTTTATACATGTTTGTTGTTGTTTTTTTTAAATACTTTCACTCATTGTTTAGGGGACCTAAAACACCTCTGTTAATTCAAGGTGACAGGTCCTGGTATCTTATCAAGGATCAAGATTGAAGAAATGACAGAAAAGGATGTATGAGTGTGAGCTAGGTTCAAATCTGATACAACTAAATTTGACAACTAACCCATACACACACCCAGCCAGCTCCCCACATCATTATTTTCACCATTTTAAAATTTGCTTTGCTTTTAATATATTCTTTAAGGCCAGCCTAAGGTTAGATGTTTCTTCTGACAGCTATCAATATTTGCTTTATATTTCAGATAAAGGGAGGCCTCCTCAATCTTATGTCATGCATTTGCCAGTTCTGCCCAGGGGTCTCTGGCCAGTTTGTCAAAAAGATTTCCCCATTTGTCTTTTCTTGTATGGACATGTTAGACCCACTCATCGTTTCTCATGCTTGGGAAGCCCTCTTGTCTCTTATCAATGCTCATGAGGTACGAGTCAATGTTTTGTTGTTGTTTTTTTTTTTGTTGTTTTTTTTGCATGTTTGAAGTGGAAGCATATTTGAAGACAGCATGCTTATTGGCATTATCCACTGTATCACCATCATCATAATTATCATGATTATTATTATTAATACACTTTCAAATTTTTCTGGTTTTTAGTAGTAAGCATGGAATGAGAAAATAGAAGTACATTGTTTGTTGTGAGGCAGGATTATTGTTTCTCATTTTTTTTACTTTTTTTCTTTTTTTTTTGTTGTAATCTCATGCCAGGATTGTTGGGACCATGTGAACTGGCAAAAGGCAGTCTGGCCCAAGCTGAAGAAACTGTTGGAAGGCGGTTGTTGTGGAATGGCTGTCATCATAGCTCCGTGCTTCCTGCCATTGCTAAGCAAAGTGCCTCGTGGTAGCTACATGGTCATCTTTGATGCCATGCGAACTGGGTAGGTTTAAAACCTCTTTTTTTTGTGTTAATTTTAGAATATAACTTCTCCAATAAAGATTGAATTAATCTATTTCTTGTGCTGGAGTTTTCCCCCAAATCTTTTCTTGGACACAAATTTACTCACAGAGTTAGAAGTCTAGAACTAAAGCTGATAATTTTTTTTTTCCATATTAAAGTATGGGGTGTCCAGTCAATAAAGATAAAGGGAAAGAGACGAAAAATTGGATGAAAAAGATAAAAACAGGGAAATATATGAAAAGGAAAGGAACAATGAACAGAATAAGAGAATGGAATTTGCCACCTTGTCATCAGGGATTTGAACCCTGGTGTCCCATGTGACAGTCTAAAATGTTCTCATCCACACTGCCAAGGAGAAAGTAAAGTGAACTCAAACATTTTACGCAAAGCCAGCAAATATTCAGTGCATGATGGAGAAAGTAAGGACACTGATAAAAAAAAAATTTGGTCTTGGTCGCAGGAATATAATCATTTTTCTGTCAATTCAAACATTGCCATGGCCTAAATACTAATATACGTTGTGCTAAGCTCATACTATTAGTTATAGCAGTTTATTTGAAAATGCATAGTTAAATTTAATCATAATGGTTATGGTGGTGGTGTTAAGGGGTCTGTAGAATAATTTTTGAAAAAGGAGTTAGAAGAGACAGAACATGAGGTAAACCTTTGAGACAATGCTACCGTGACAAAGGGCCATGTATTGTTAATGTCTAAATAGAGATAAGTAGTCCTTTTTGTCACAGCAGGATAGGAGGAAGATGAAATGGAGTCTTTAAGAATGACAACAACAGGTGCTGGAAGTTAGAAGGAAAAATATGTTTTCCATAAAATTGTCAGAGACACTTTTCCACATTTCTGTTGGCAGAAGCACTGTGGGTTCTTTAGGTTTCCATTTGATTGAATGTCAGCTCGCCAGCTTTATATAATGATTGTAAACTACTTCGATTTTTTTTTCTAGATTTTGCTGAAGAACATAGGCAGCATTAACTAGTCACCAGGCGTTGTTCCATTAGATCACTATGGCTTGAAACTTATTCATCTGCTCAATGTTGTTGTTTTGTTGAGATTTTTTTTTTTTTTCTTCCCCAGCACATATTTTCCTTCACAACTTTTTAAATGCTTAAACAGATTAGTTCATATTTACATACCTGATAGAAACATAATCACTTAAATGATCTTCCATAGAGCATCCCCTCTAAAAAAAAAAAAAAATACCCCCAAAAACTTTTTAATTATGAATGTTTAAGAAGCCTTTAAAGTTATAAAACATTTTCCTTTTTTTTCCCCACATACAGTAATCTCTCCTCTTAACACCCAACCTAGTCTATCATCAACTCTTGCATCTTGATCTTTTCACAGGTCACATGATTAGTTTAATTTATCCATTTTATTGCCCGTCACATCCCATTTTGAAATCTAATCATATGTGAATGTTTGTTCTTCTATTCCCAGGATGAGTAAAGACTGTCTTGTGAATAGTCAGTCCGAGATGTCAGCATTTGTCCAGGCATTTGTGGAATGCATACAATATTGCATGAAACACATGTTGGACTCTGATTCCTCAAAGATCTCATATTTGCTGAATGATCAGGTCTCTTAGCTTGAAGGGTTATATTAAGCGAAAAAAAACAAAAAACTTCTGTGGTTTTTATAATGAGCTATTTGTTATTATAAAGAGTTGTTCATTTCATGAATCATTGATGACTGTTGTTAAAGGCTAATTCCTATCCTTTCTTTAGTAAAACCAATTTTTCTCATAATGCTATAGTCTCGTCCTAAGAACAGGCCCCTCAGGAAATTCAAATACAGTGATCTTTTGGGGGATCTCATGACTCACGCATCCGAAATGGGGACAATTTCGACCAGTGGATAAATGAACTAATGAGTATTGATTCGTCAAGATAAAACTGACCTACTGACATTACGCAATAGACTCGAATGATAATATGTCAAACAGTAACCCAGATAATGGGATCATCTGTTGACTCAGCATTCTGACATCTCATAACATCAAAGACACAACTAAACAAGTCTTGTCCATCAAGACTATCACCCTTTGCTTTAGATCGAGCTCCAATAGAACACTCGTTCTCCATCAGAAGATTCTGTTTTAGGGGCATGAGAAGTCGATCAAACTATTCCTTATTATATATTGTCATCTAAACCTAAGCAGGTTCACTATGCTATGTAGTCAACTAGTCATAACATTGTCACTGAGGTAATGGAGAATTTTTTTTAGAATAAAGTCATATGTAAAAGAAGTCTGCTCTAGTGCAAGTCTAGTATCAAAACCATGCTCTTAGGCAGAGTGTTCTTTGAATTGACTTGTTGGGGTGGTGTTTTTATATAGAATTTTGTTTCAATTGAAAATTCTATTAATAGCAAGATTGTATTCAAATACAGCATGTTCTTAGGTAGAGACTACTTAACTGTAGACGTTTCTTCATATTTTTTAAAAGCATGAGATCACTGCCTATGTTAAAAAATTCAATTCAATGAAACTGTTGTTTTTTTTTCCTTGTTTACAGTTGTTGGTTGTTGTTGAAGCTGGGTTGATGGAAGAAAAACCAGGTTTATCCAGATCTCCTCTCTTTGCCCTCCTGCCTTCCATCATCAACATCATTGGTGCCACTCATCCCAAAGCT
This sequence comes from Melibe bucephala, assembly GCA_039654525.1. Classification (NCBI taxonomy): domain Eukaryota; kingdom Metazoa; phylum Mollusca; class Gastropoda; order Nudibranchia; family Dendronotidae; genus Melibe; species Melibe bucephala. The sequence continues at coordinate 6,231 of JBCJKE010447383.1, read as the reverse complement.
GAGGAACTTTACTGGAAAGATCTTTCTACCTTTATTGGAACTCAGTTGATGGCCTGCCAACACAATCTGATGACAGACACTGAGACAGAAAAGAATGAGCAGTTTCAGAAAACTTTCCTTCAACGACTTGTATCGTTGGTGCAAGGCATTGTGTTCCATCAAGGTGTACCTGTACCTGCTTCCAAAAAGACGCCAATGGGATCGCCTCACCATCAGGTGGGCTGCCTTTCCAGACAAAAGCAGACCATGTCACAAGCATCACAGACTCTTATTGCGGACCTGCTGGTGATGTCGTTCTCCATGATGGATGAGTATCGGGTTTGGGAATTTTTATCTCTTTTCAAGGATATCGTGGCGATGCACATTCCCCCATCCACTGGAGCAAGACTGACCAGCGATGAGGACCCGGTGAGGGGCATGCTGACAAAAGATTTCAATCACAAGGTCGAGTCAGAGGTAGACGCGGAGATTGAGTCCAAGCTGTCTCAGCTGCTTGAAGACTGTCCGGAGACTAAGGCTGAAACAAAGCATCTGAGACGATTTCTGTACGGTGATTTACTGAGGCTTCTTCTGTACCACCAGAAGGAAGACCATTTACATTTGAATTACACAGAGGAACTACTGATGTGTGTCTTTTCATTCCTGATGTACCTACCTGAAGAAGATGTATCGATATTCTTGTCAGCCACACTCCAAGTAAGGAATGTGATTTTTGTTTTGTGTGTGAAAACTGAATTGAGAAAGATTAAATGTCTCTTTTGGAATTATAAAGATTTTGCATGCAAAGGATGATAGTGTTATGTTAAAAACATTGACATCATAAGCAATAAATACATTCTTTTGATTGATGACTTAGATTTAATTAGATTTATAGCATTTTCTTACAATCCTCTTTGCTAAACATACTCCTGTTCTCTGTCTTACTCATGCCATCTGGTGATTGTGGTATTATAATTATAGATTATTTCTTGCTCTTCTTTGAACTCATCTTATGATAGGGAACAGTGGTCTTATTTCAATGTGGCAAGAAATTCTTGGTACTTTTGATCATGAAATGTCCTTTATAACATCCAGTTAATGGATTGTCACTGTCCACAAGGAAGTTAAATACTTTACTTGTACTAGACTTATTTAATTTCATCCCCCACCCTTCCCCACACACAACTCATACACACAACACCTTTTTGCCATCCTACATTTGAAATATATGTCCCAAGTTATTGATAGCACAATTGGTTTTTGCTAATTGGCATTGAGATAGGCCACAACATTGTTGTCAGATGAGATCTCAGCACTTTCAGTGTGGAAGAAAAGATTCTTTTTAAGGTTTTACATATTTCAGAAGTATGATTTTCTCCTACACTAATCATTTACGTTTTGCTTCTCTTGATTTTTATTTTTTATGTCTTGTTGACATTCAGGTCCTCACTTCACACCTGGTCACCTGTCAGTTTATCGAGCAGCTACTCCAGCAGGTGAAACGAATTCCATCGTGCAGGAAGGCTGTGGAGAATCTGGGGATCAGTGCCAAGATATCGGAACTGGCCACAAAAGTCATGGACACCCTGGACAAGATGGACGAGGTGACGGAAATCAGGAAGGGAACAGAACCAGTCTGGAAGATGCTGTCATCTGTCCTGGTCTATCTGAATGAGGAGGAAGGACAAGGTAAGACTTGTCTGTCTGTCTGTGTTAGTCTCTCTGCCTGTCTGCTTGCCTTTCTGTCTGTCTTACTGTCTGTCTGTCTGTCTGCCTGTCTGTGTGTCTGTCTGTCTGTCTGTCTGTCTGTACTCCTGTCTGCCTGCCTACCTGTCTGTCTGTGGTCCTAATAACAAGCCCATTTTCATCCTATCATCCCCCTATACTTTTCTATGTTTTGAATCATGAAACCTCCACTTGACCTAGTAGGCTTCATCCATTGTGTGCATTTATTTATTTTTTTTTTTTTAATAATAAATGAAACCCGCCTTTCTTTTTCCGATAGTTACATATTATGTTTACCCTCATATGTATTGTTCTCACCGGCATAAACCTTTTCTTCATCCTCACAGTATGTAAGCTACTTTGCATGTTTCCTCTGCAGGGGATCTGTTTCCTTCTTCCTGTGTGGATAGCATCATGACTTGTTGCATATCATCCTTGAAGTGGCTACAGCATAGTTCCACTGACAATGGCTCACAGTCAGTTCCAGCCTTGACTGGTTTGGTCCAGTCCCTACTGGACAAGCAGGATGTAAGTCCAATCCTCTTACATGTCTCAGTATGTTATAGTTTTTTTTTTCTAATTTATTTACTATGTATGTGCAGCTGAACTTCAACAAAGAAGTATGTTTTTGTCTCTTACTTTACATGTGTTGTTGGATATTGATAAATATGTATCATACCTTAGGACAGGCCAAAAAAAAAAAAAAAAAAAAATCATAGCCTTCAGTATGTTACAGCTATCAATTAGCTAAATACAGTCAGGCCAAATTTGAAGTTTCTGCTGACTGTTATTTTGCACATGTTGTTTTTTGGGTTTTTTGTTTTTTTGTTTTGTTAAGTATTATCTCATGCATTTTGAAGTTCTATTATTTTTACAACAATGTTTTGCTTTCAGTTGTTGTTTTTCTTCTTCTCTTTTTTCAACATTTTACTTTGAAAATTCCTCTATAAATTTTATTAAAGCAAGAACATTTTCTAGCCTCTTACTAAAAATCTGTATGATGAGTTCTATGAGCCCTGACTAAAAAAAATATTTAGATTGATAATATCACAGCTACTTATTGGTTAAAATGTGATTCTTTATTTTCTTTTATTAAGTTAAAATAACTAGATTGATTTAAAGTTCAAGCAGTGGCCAAGTGGATGTTATTAGTGATTGGTAAATGAAGAAAGAGATATTTTTTCTGTTTCTTTAGATGGTAGATTTACGGCTTTCTTTACAGTTTTTCAATCTTTACTCCGTAGGTGTCATTCCACTCAGCTTTCGCAGATCTCCTTTTAAGTATTTTGTCCCTGGTGCTGTCTTCCAGCTTAGGTTCAGGTGAGTAAGTGACAAGGATTTACAAATTTGTTAGCCTATTAATCATGTCCTCTGGAGACCGAGAAATGGACTACATGTATATTGCCTGGTGGTATTCTTGAGAAGATACCACACTGGTTTATTCGACTTGATAGAATTTAACACGGTTTGCCAAACTTAAACTTTTTGTGAGCTTTATAAGTGAAATATGTGCTAAGCGACAGGTGTATGGTGTGCAGAGGCTCGGTCAGACGCACTTCCCAAGGTCATCCCCACTTTATGCTTGGCACCTGGCCAAGCACCATCAAATTTATTTATAGGTGTATGCCTGGTTGGTCCTGACTGAAAAGAGAGTTGGGAATTTCAATGATGTAATAAATGCAAAAGACAATATGTCTAATGTTTGAACATCCTAACTTGTTAATGGAAATAAATCAGGTTAAGGTGAAAGTTGATTTGAACGATACGTGCCCAGACCTTACGGGACTTTCATTTTTTACTCATTTTATTAATATTAATAACATATTTTCAAAATGTTCTTTAAACTCTAGTGCATCTTGCGAAAGGAAGAGAATTATCCCAATTTTCATCTAAAAAGTGATATAAGTTTGTAGTGCTATTACTTGTATTATATCTAAATATAAAATATGACATTTGTTTTAGATGTCAATATGCAAGCCATTGAACTTCGAGTTAAAAACAGTGGTATATCATCTCGGTTATTCAGTATTTTCAGACAATTTTGTTCAAAGCCATTCACAAGTCTCGTGAATAAATTTTTAATGAGTAAAAAGTGGTTATCATTTAAATGGATTGCCAAGAAATATTTGTCTGTTTGTTCCTTCAGCCATTGTATTATACACAATATGTTACTTTTTCTTTTCTTTTTTTTTTTATTGTAGAGGCTATCAGTGAACTGGAATCGGCATGGTCATTATGTTTGAACTTAATCACCTCACAGCCTTCTTGTGCTTCCTACATGACTCAAGTGTGTAACTTTATCAGGGATTGGGTGTTATCTCATCTTCATACAGCTGAAGAGTAAGTCATTTTTGCATAAGGAGACTGATTTTGTCATTCTCCATTGTTATGTTATATACTCTTATTTATTTATTTTTATATTATTATTATTATTATTATTTGTGTATGTGTGTTGTGTGTGTAGTTTTTCTCCTTTCGATCCCTTTTCCCCAAACATTATTAGTTCCTAGAAACAAACATTTTATCGAAAATTTTGAAATCCCTTACCATCTGATGTTAAAATGACTCAGACGTAAAAGAGTAGCAGACTGACAATATCTTCTGTAGTTTATTGCATACTCATGATATATATAAAAAGTTCCAGGTCTTATGAGTCAGCAATGAGAGTGTCTACCTGTTCACCACCCGTCCACATCATATTACCTACTTGGCTTCCTTTAAACTTGCTAGTAAGGATCCCTGGCCTTTAAACTTGCTAGTAAGGATCCCTGGCCTTTAAACTTGCTAGTAAGGATCCCTGGCCTTTCAACTTGCTAGTAAGGATCCCTGGCCTTTCAACTTGCTAGTAAGGATCCCTGGCCTTTAAACTTGCTAGTAAGGATCCCTGGCATTTCACGACGGATAGCTATGGACCAAACAGGATCATTTCACGACGGATAGCTATGGACCAAACAGGATCATATAGAGAGGTCATGAGGGCTACACGTTTGACATGACTGATCTGATACCAGCTCAGCTGCTTGTCTGAGTGAACTTCAACCCTTTTTTTTTTTTAAACCCTATCAGTGCCAAAATAATATAATTATCACATTTTTGATATTTCACTACCATGGACCCATATATAGGCACGAGTACAATTGAACTCTGACCACATTTTGCTCTTGTATTGGGATCAACTCAGTCATGCCCATTCTGGTATATAGGCAAATTGTTGTCAAAGAGGTTAAATTGTGAACATCCCAATGTATCAGCCTATGACAGTTAAAGAGTTAAGTCTGTGTGGCTGAAAAAGAGAGAAAGGAGAGGAAGAGTGTGTGGACTACTGAACATTTTCGTCTTCAGGAAATATCTTACTGTATAGATATATCCTCATGCATTTTCTTTTCAATAAAACTTATTGCCAACTAATAACTGCTTATTATATAACACTGCATTTTTTCCAGTTTAGATGATAAAAACTGCAGTTTCAGCAATTGATAGACAGCAAACATATTAAAATATATATTTTACGCATCTATCATCAAATTTCCCCACGGGCATGAATTAAGTAGGCTGTTTATTAATTTGAATTTGAAAAGACTGAAATACTCCTTTTAGCAGGCCACAACTAGGGCTAAGTCAAGTGATTTTGTGAGGTGTCCTTTGCATGGTTTTTCTCAATCTGCATACATTTTATTGAGGACTTGGGTAGCAATAAGGATTTTCTTTTTTCTTTTCTTTTTTTGTTTCATGATCGTTGTAGAAGCTTCTAACATGCACCTCCACTGGTTATTCCATATGTAGTTTGGAAAGTTTTTGATGGAAACGTAATGATAATGATGCTTATGGTAATTGTAATGATGATGACAGAAATTAAAGCACATATAGTAATAATGATATGGAAAATATTAATGGGTATCATTATGATGCTGATGGGGGTGATGATGTTAATAATAATAATAAGAATGTCAGTTAAAATCATCTTTTTCTAAAGCCAGTCAGGGCAAATTCTTGTAACAATTATTAAACCGGCTGCAAGAAGAAACGATTTGATTGAATTAGCATCTATTATCAAGCCTAGTTTTTGTTTCTTTCTTCAGCCTTGACAGGGTAAGCAAAGTTGTCCAACTGATGTTATCAAGTACAAATAACACTGATGATGACACTCAGGAGGAGAATACTGAAGAGGACATGGCAGATAAGCGAACAGGGAACACCAATGTTCTCATAGATGTTGTCGTGTCAGATCCATTTCATGTGGAGGAGATGGAAGAGGTAATTACTGGACCAGGAATGCTTTGGTATCTCATTATCATAATAGGTAGATAAAGAGTTTTGGAAGGTGATGGGATGGGGGGTTCAGGTGGGGAATGATGTGCATGTTCCACGTTTTTGTCGAAATAGTCCTTTAGAATGCATTACAGACTGGACATTCATTTGTAGAGTTCTACTGTTGTTGTTGTTGTTTTTTTTACGTTGGTGTTTGTTGGGAGTTTGTAAGAGTTTGAAAGAGTTTGTTGTGTTTTTCTTTTTTCTTTTCTTTTCTTT
>JBCJKE010447273.1:0-14674 GCA_039654525.1 Melibe bucephala | reverse complement strand
AGTGCAGCATTTTATTGTTTAGTTTAGCCGGTAGTCCATCCATCCTTAGTGTCTATCAGCATGTTGTGCCCATAATATAGTAAGTGAAGTCACAAAGATCGGCGGCCGGCGGCCTGTAGTTACCTACAGTAACTAGCCTGTCATATAGGCTATGCCTCTGTCAAAGACGGCCGGGGAAATAGCATCGAGCTTCTAGATATCTAGATCTAGAACTATTTATGGTCTAGATATCTAGATCTAGGTCTAGATTTAGATATCTAGATCCAGATCTACATCTCCATCTAGTCTAGGTCTAGATCTAGATCTAGACTCTCTAGATCTAGATCTAATAAATTCCTGAGATTGCTACCAATTAAAAAGCTTGTAGATCTTATCATCTAGATATCTAGATCTAGACTACTGGTGAAGAACATTGAGAAGCAGCCAAGGCATCCTGGTCAGACGACTAGATCTAGAAGGGGAAAGGCAATAGATCTAGATCTTATAAGTCGGGTCAGACCTAGACACTAGACTAGATCTATAGCCTATCTTTAGATAGATCTAGATCTTGTCTGTAGGCAACTTGAATTCCAATCTCTTTTAAAGTAGATCTAGATCTATTCAACTTCCAATCCCATAACACTTTATTTACGAAAAGGAAAAAGGAGTCTACGCTCTAGGTAAACCTGTACCTCAACCCATAGTCAGGGTACTAGGTAACAAGGTTTTCCGCATTTTTGGATTGTCTATCTGTCTGTGTGTGTCTGTCTCTCTCTCTCTATCTCTTTATCTCTCTCTCTCTCTCTCTCTCTCTCTTTCTCTCTCTCTCTCCCCCTCCCCCTCCCCTCTCTCTCTCCCCCTCCCCTCTCTCTCTCCCCATCCCCTCTCTCTCTCCCCATCCCCTCTCTCTCTCCACCTCTCCTCTCTCTCTCCCCTCCCCTCTCTTCTCCCCTCTCTTTCTCACTCTCTGCCATCACATGCTCAGTTAATTTTCGATTAAAAAAATGTTTGGCACATCAGTATTGGGAAATCAGAATTCAACAAGTCTGATAAAGCACACCATGCTTCAACGAGCACACAGCGTTTTCAAGCAGTCACTGGGCATAGACCTACAAGTGATTTAATAATGTCGTTAACACTGCAGGCCTTGTGCTTTGTGAGGTGTCTCCGCAGACCTCTGGGGCTCAGGCCTGTAAATTGTCAGACTAAAGTCTGTTTTCAGACTTTTCAATAAAGTCAGAATTTTCCTGCCCCATGTCTGAAATTATAAACCCAGACTATGAGATAAAATTAGGCTAACAATTTCAACATAACAATACACTGTACAACGAAAGATACTAGCAACTGGCAGGCATCGGGAAAATTTAAACTGATTTAATAAGCTATTTTTGGCTTCGGGATTTGCCGCTAACGTCACATGGGAGGCTATTTTTATATCCACCTCACAAACTTCGTCTGATTTCCGACCGACAGGTGCTAAAAAATCTTGGTTTTGCTTGAGGCTTTCGTTTTCGACTTTTCAGACTTTCCATTAAAAGTGCGAATAATGGAATGCACGAAGCTTTGACTTGTACCGACCAAGCCTAGAAATTATTAATTGAATGATAATTTTGCCACACGAATAGAAGTTATGTTTCAATTACCAAGTCTGTCTAGAAGTATAAGGAGTGCAGTCTGGTTTCGATAGCGAAATCATGTTTTTTGAAGATTTTTCTCATGTGGATTAGTCTAATGATTTGATTGCGGTCTCAAACGATTATATCTAGATTCACCTTATAAACAGTAGTTTCCGTGAGAGTGCCCTCCGGCTGAATGCCCGTTTCGCCTAAGTGCCCGCTATTTTGACTAAACTGAATTTTTACCATCAGAATCGACATTCTTAGTGCCCGCCTTCGAAGCCATCTGCCGCCGTAATGCCCGGTATGTTGGCATGGTGTCAATCAAAAAAGCAATACAAGCAATACAGATAAAGTAAAGATGAACACTTGTCAGGAGTTCGCTAAGGTGTCAAAATTCATCCCTCCCGCTCAGTTGAGTAGTTTCCCCAACCCCTTTGAGTCTGGAACAGGTAACAAATGAATGGCCCCCTTGCTAGTCCACTGTCCAGCCAATCAAATTCGTTAATGTGATGAAAATGGTGTGGCCTAGATTTGGAGGTCGATTAAGAGACATACTCAGCTGATCAATGACTCAAGACGGCCTTTGCCTTCCCTTACCAAGGTGATTGGTTAAAATGAATGACTGCCAACAGATTTACTTAATACAATGCACTCGGGTCCCTCCCTGTCGGCACAAAATGGTCACTGTCTAGCTGTGAACCTGGGTGTCTGAACTATTTGAAGTAGGCGGCATGGCTCGTAAACTTAAAATTGATTTAAGAACTCAGGAAGATTATCTTCATCCACACATTACAATCACATATCAAGATGCGTTGTAAACTTCAAGAAATTTGAAGCACATACATGTAAAAGATTTATTATAATGAAAATCAGACCTCTAGGGAGTCGCAAGATTGATATCGCCTGAGTGCCCGCTCCGCCTAAGTGCCTGGTTAGGCCCCCGACCACCGGCACTCCGTGGAAACTACTGTATTTTATTTTAGATCTATATATATATTATATATAAGACGTTCCTGAGATTGCTACCAATTAAAAAGCATGTAGATCTAGGACAATGTACCAATTAACTCATCAAAAGGTACAGTACAAATACAAAACTGTCAAATATTGAAATTGGAGGGGTTTATTATAATTTGTTTTGGTTTCAACATATTTTTACCATTTTTCAAACATAATGTCTGGACCCTACAAGACATCAGTGTCATCAGTGAGCCACAGTTGCAACCCAACAAGGTGTGCTTCACTGAATGAAGATATTTATTAGATTTAGATGGCCTAGACAATAAATAAAAATAAACCTTCTCGATCTCTCACATTGCGCTTTCTCTCCTCCCTCCCCTACCCCTCTTTCTCTCTCTCTCCCTTCCTCCCTCCCTCCCTCCCTCCCTCTCCCTCCACACACTCTCTCATCATAAAAGTGCATTCCGGTCTCAACTCTTGTCCCTGTTGCAACTGATCTGCTCTCTGTGGGGTACTTTTATTACCAGTATTTTCTACTTACACGGCAGTGGCAGAATAAAATTGAGTTTCAAAGCTATTTTTCCCCAGCCTTTTCGTCATTGATTTGTCAGCTTTTCAGATCCAACTCAATAAAATACTCCTTTTTTTTTTTTTTTCTCTCCAGAAAACAAAGTGCAATGGAAGTTGAAGACCGAGATTCTTCTGAAATAATGTCAAAGTCTCTTGTCAATGGTGAAGCTAATGCTTTGAATAAGGACATTGCTCCCTCCAAAGACACTGATGTAGATGGATCTTGTTCTGACTCGGCTGATGAACCAAAGTTGGATGTAAAGAAGTCAGACATGGTTGTTGAGAATGGTGTCAGTGATGATGATTCTAAGAGCAAAGGTGATTATCAGACAGAACAGGATGGTGGTGATAATGAAGAGAAAAACATGAACGGGACTAAAGCTGATTCTATGGATGGTGATAGTGGCTCTGAACAAGGCGCAAAAAATTTAGATGAGGATAATTCCATGGATGCTGAACCTGCCGTTTCCAACTTGGCTGACTGCGTTGATACATCAAAGGATTGTGAAAAAGATGGGCAAACTTATGTGAAGAATGATGCTCAGCCTGTAAGAAATGATAATGACGATAAGATTGATGAGAGAAACGACAGTGAGAAAGAAAATACTCATTCAGGCGGTAACAATGGTCACAAAGAATCCAATGAAAAAAGCGCTGGCTCTTGCACTTCTCAATCAGATAAGAATATTGATTCAAATGATGATATTGAGATAATAGGAGAATCGAAAGTCATTCAGATTTCCTCTCCCACAGTGCCAAATAGCTCCTCACAGAATGTTGTTCTTGTACCCCAAATGGGTGGTAAAAACGCAATGATTCCAGCAATGAACCATAGGTTTTCTCCAAGCAGTTCAGTGTTTGGTTCCAGTGTCAACTCCAGCCCGTATTCTTCTGGAATGCCGAACATGCATCCAGGTTTCATCATGGGTGGTGCCGCTACCCCAACCCACTCACCCTCTTTATCCCTTCTTCCTCAATCTGTTTCACCACCTAAACCAAAGTCTAGCTTAGACCAAATAGAGCTCATCCGCTGGGAGATTCAGAATCGCATCAACACTCGCCCAAAATATTTCAAGCCCAATCCTACCGCTGAATTGGGTCCTCTAGCCAAATTCCTGTTTGACATTGGCTCCGATCTTATCAAGGAGTCTGTCTACCATGAACTAGTCAAAATTCAATCGAAGAAACAAGATGATGACAAATTGTCTCCAAAAGAAAAGGAAGACCTTGAAAAACTGAAGGATATTGAAAGGGACTTGAACCACACAGTGGGTCACTTAAAGTTGAGAATGAAGAAAAGATGTAGAGCATGTTACTTTCAGACTGAATCAGCCAATGTAATGTACCATCACAAGCAATTTCCACATGAAGATAGCAAGAATCTGTTGTGTGCCCATTGTAACTTTGTCACCAAACAGCCCATGAATTATAAATTCCACATGGAGTCTGAGCACTATATACAGCCACGATTGCATGAGAAGAAGTTCTTCTATGAATGTGAGCTATGTCCTTATGAAAACAATCAAGAACAGAAACTCACCATTCATAAACAGCGATGTGCAAAGCAATTCAGACCACTCTTCAATCTACACCCAAGCTGTCTTTCAGGAGCTGAAATAAATTTGTGCCTAGAAAATATCTTCTATAAACCCATCGTTCCCAAGAACCTCAAAATTCTGCAGCAGAAGCATATTCAACAACAGGCTGCTCTTGCAGAGGCCAGGAGACAGCAAGCCGAAGTTGCTGCTCTGGCAGCCCAAAAGAATGCGCAATCAATGGTAAAACGACAGCGTCAACCTACGCCTGTTTCACATCTCAATACACCCCCAATGAACACCCGTCCTCACATTCAGCCACGGTTGCCAGCACCTCCTATGTCTCAAGTGCGCTTCAATTCAAGGACGCCAGTCCAGACCATTCGCCCAACTGTTGCCAACATGCTCAAGGACAAACAGACGACAAAAGTAGGGGCAGGCTTTCCTCCCCATCATGGTGGTGCACCTGTAGGCTTTGAGGTGTGTGAAATTTGTGGTGGCTACGTTAAGGACCGCAAAGCTTTGAGAATTCATTTCTTTTATGCCCACCGCATTGATCTTCCACTAAATTTGTTTGATAGGAATCAGCCCCCTTTGTATTGCGCTACATGTTGTGTCCGTTTCTGGACCGCCAATGGCCTTCGTAAGCATCTAGATGTTCATGTCCAGGAGAAGAGGATTCCTGAAGGGTTTATTGGCGAGGGAGTTTCTGGAAAATGCATTGCCTGTGGTCAAGTGGTTGGAAATATTGTTGTTCACATGAGAGTAGTCCATAACAGAGAGATCCATCATTACATCAATGCACTTATGTGCATGTTCTGTGGGGCAAGTTTTAATACCCATGCAAATGTAGAAAGGCACGTCAAAGATGTACATGGCACAATTGACATAGCTACAGGAGCTGTGAAGGTTAAAGGAAAACTGAAGTCTTCACCGCCAATGCCGAAACTTATTCCTCCTCCAAAGAAACCTGCCCCAAATAACAATAGCCTTGTGAAGGGGAGTGTCTGTGTTTTATGTAATCTGAACTTTGGACGCAACGTCGATCTCACCCGTCATTGCATGCGAATGCACCATACATGTATGAAATGTGGCATGGTCGTCATAGACAAAGCCTCTCTTATGAAACACACCTGTCTCTCTTCACCCAGTGGCACACGCGACTGCACAATGTGCTCTGAAACTGGATTCCATCCTGCTTACTATGTTAAACATTTAAGGGACAAGCATCTAAAGAAATTTTCTATTGACGTTGCTCGTCTATCTGTCCCTGTAATTGAAAGGTGGATCAAGCGTTCATACCCTTTTCGACAAGTTCAGGAAGAACTTGTTGAAATTTCAGATTCAGATGAAGATGCACCAGTTGCCAGATTCAAAGTTGAAACGCCTATCAAGTCTCCCAGGAAAAAGCCTCGAATTGGACCAGCGTCCAAAATAAATCGACCACTATTAACTAATGGCGTTGGTAATGCTGATTCATGTGATAGTGTTACTGTTGTGGATGACCAAAAAGAAGATGAAAACACGTGTCCTAAAGATAGTTTCTCTGATGAGTCGCCCATGGGGAACAAAAGGAAGCAAAGTTTTGATTCCTCTCTCTCTCCAGAAAGGTTAGCAAAACGGAAAAAGTGACTTTCTATGTCTCATTTTTGATATTTGATGAAGTATGAACAGCTTTTTGGCAGTCTTACAGATCACAATATTCACTGCAGTTTTGTTGAGCTCGTCTTAATTTATCCCATCAATTTCATCTTGGCCATTCGGGAGAAGTTTGTTGACTGGTTTCGTTGTTTTGTCTTCTCCCTCCTCCCCTACCTGTCTTTCTCTCCCTCCCTCTCTCTTACCTCCTCCTCTTCCTCCTCGCTCTCTCTCTCTTACTCTCTCTCACACTCTCTCTCTCTTTCTCTATCTCTATCTATCTATCTATCTCTATCTATCTATCTATCTATAAACTTTTATACAAATGTCATAATGCTATTGATTGATACAATTCAGTACATTGGTCAAGTGTGTGTGGGTGTTGTTTTTTTGGTGGGGGCGGGAATGTATTGATTTGTTTTGTTTTTCCCTCCATGTTTCTGTTTTGTTTTGTTTTTGTTGTTGTCTTTTTCCTTTTCTTTCTCTATGTGTACATAATTCTTTTTTCCATTTTGCAACCTTATGTAGAGGTTATTTAAATGAATTGTAATTCTTTGGTGTAGTTTGCGAGTCCAATGAAAAGAATAAACCGTTTGGTTTAATATATATATATATATATAAACAATCATTATGTGCCTGTAGCAGAATAATCTTCTCAGTGATGTAAGAATTAAATTTTGTGACAACTGATTTACATGTGTACATTATATAAATACGTGATAGTACTGATAGTGTTGGTGTTGCTCGTGTACATTACATTTGTGGTCGTGAATTCTTGTTTGTATGGTCCTGCAAACGCTGTAGTTTTGTATTTTTATATATTATATCCATTTTAATTTATATATCGTAAAAGCCTAGATTTTATGAAATATCCACTGTTGGTCTATATATATGTGCTTTCCTTATATACTACTGAACTTGAAGCTATCCACAGTCAAGATTAAACTGTTAAAAAAAAAATTCCTATTCCCTCTTTTTTCTACTTCTTTTCAATTTGACATCACCCCTTCTTTGTGATAAAGTATTTTTGTTAGAGGGGGGATTCACAAATGCAAAGCTGATTTATTTTGTCAAGAAAGGGAAAGTTCGTTTTGTTTTGTTTTGTTTTGTTTTTTTGTTTTGTTTTTTTGTTTTTTTTTTTTTTTTTTTTTTTTTTTTTTTTTTTTTTTTTTTTTTTTTTTTTTTTTTTTTTTTTTTTTTTTTAAAGATCACCCTCAGCAAGACATCAATAGCCTGTTAAATTAAAGTCTTTTAATAAACAAAAAAATGAGGCATCAAGATGTTTTCAAAATATATATAAATCCCTCTCTTAAACTCAAACCTTTTGGGTTTAAATGGCAAAATTTTACAGTTAAATTTTACTTTACTGCACTCCTTTCTTGGTTTCTGCTATTGACAAAACAATCTAATATAATATTATTTGTATTTATAAATGTAAATACTCAGTCACAGCTGTAAATTGCATCCTGCATGTACTTTTCATTGGCATAATTTATAAAATGCAGATAGTCAATCCGAGTGTGATAAAGTTAACATCACTTCACTTCCCATGATGCTTTTACACTGAAACTTTGCCTTTGTCATCTCTTAATCATAAATTTTTATTTTCATTGAATTTGTAGATTATGTCATTGTGTTGTCTTAGCCATTGATTTTAAATTACAGAAATTACCATGATGTTTTTGTATTGTATGAAGACTGGAAGTAAATCTTAAGATTAAAAGCAAGAAGTAGAATTTAGAAACGAGTGACTATAAATCCAATTTTCCCATGTTGGCATTGTGTCAGTGGGTAAACCTACTGAAGTTACTCCACTAATTATATCTATTTCTTTGCTGTAACAGCCTTCTATAGTACTGTTCTATTAAGATAATTGAAATGTCCAATCAGTGTAGTGTAAAATTCTCTATCCTCTCTTTCAATTAGAAAAAGTGTCACTCCTTCCCCGTGGCTGGTATGATCTAGCTTCAAATTCAAATTGCATATTGATTGATGGGGGGGGGGGGGGGGGGGGGGTTACGAGAATGGTTCAATTATATTTCACTTATGTCTATCTAGCTTGTTTGAACAACTAACCAAATGCAGGCAAGCATTGCATTGTTCCATATGTCATGAAAAGCTAATACTGATACTGATTCTGCTAGCTCGTACTTGAGAGATGGGACCAATTTTGATTTTGACCAATGGCGAACAAAGTGCTGTGGTTAGATTACAGGATGTTTACCTTATGGTTTGCCAATATTGCACAATAGACTTGCCTTATGGTGTGACTGTTACATAATGTCATGTAACACAGACACAGTGATCATCTGATGGTGTGAGACACAGAAAACTCATTCATGCAAAGGAATACCAATTAATCATAGAACCATCTTCGTAAACTCTTACTTTCTTAGATTTTTAGGAAACTTTCATTAAAATGCAGTGCATTGTATGTTTTGTTTATAATTTATAGAATTAAATGATCTGCCAGTAATTTTAACCAAAACTAATGGTATTTAGTCATAGTATACATAAAAACTACGAATCTTTGGTTCTTTTTGCCCATATTGAAACCCAGTTTTTGCCAAAATTGAGTTAAACTAATAATATACTGGGCTAGTAACTGTGACTGTGATGGATTAAGAGATTGTTCCAATAGAGAAAGTGCCGCTATCACTCAAGTCTATCATTATCATAATGGTATCATAGGGTTTTTGTGGGGGTTTTTTTTTTTTTTTGCATTTTAAAATTATTTCCATCAACTTTAAATTTTAGAGCATAACCTATAATTTTAGGAACTTAACTGCTTCATGATAAGTTTGAAAGCATGTTGTCCAGTGACGACTTAGTTCAAAGCCCCTTCCCAGTTACTTTTAAGATTTGCAAGAAACATTATGATACGCAAAGGATTTATTGCCATCAAATTATCTCATAAAAGTCTTTTTTTCTTCTCGCTGGCTCTTATCTTTACGTTTGTCATAGAACTCCTGGCCTCATAATTTAAGTCCACTGTTGTCAAATATTATGTAATGGCCATTATCATTACGTCAATTTTAATATCAAAGGGCATACCTTTATCCTGTATTGGGTTGATTTTAGTCAGGTGTTTGTTTTCTGTGGTTGTTTTGTTTGTTAGTTTGTTTTGGGTTTTTTTTGTGGGTTTTTTTTTGGTTTTTTGTTGTTTTTTAAACTGAAATGTGACTAAATTAAAAATTGTAAGAGGTAACAAGTGTTTAAAAAAAAAAGTATTGATGATGTTGTCAACAGTATTGTCTGATAAAGTTTCATTTTTGTAGTATGTAGTAAAATGAAGCTAGAAATTAATCCCTCCAAAAATTGAATATCTAGGTGAAATGTTCTCATTGAATTTGTCCTGAAAAGTCTGATGCAGTGTTTCTGTTGGCCTTTGGGGTGTTATGACAGGAATAATTATTGTAGTTTCATTTTAATTTGAGGTTTGGAGATACTATGGGTCATACTATATTACTATACTATGTTGGTGTTACAAATTTCATATGTTGCCCAATTAGTCAATTAGTTTCATATTGAGCCAACTATCATAATCACATTAATTAAAGTACATTCCATAGCAACTGACGTTATCATTAAAGTATGATGTATATTTTTGGTTTCCTCTTTCTCTTTCCATTTTTTTCCCACCTTTGACTTCCTATCTTTCTTACTTTTTTTCCTCTCTGTAGAAGTAGATAAGCTGCCAATGCCATTCCTCTGTAATTCAATTGTAATGAAAATTGGTTATCATTATAATTTAACTTATGAAATTTTGTGGTTGAAGTTTTAAAGCTAAAATGGTGCTTTCCCTTGTATATCTTGAATGTGACAGTGACATTTAAAGGTCAGAAGTTTGATGGAATTTATTGTGTATTT
Source organism: Melibe bucephala (assembly GCA_039654525.1). Taxonomy (NCBI): domain Eukaryota; kingdom Metazoa; phylum Mollusca; class Gastropoda; order Nudibranchia; family Dendronotidae; genus Melibe; species Melibe bucephala. The sequence goes on along the minus strand of JBCJKE010447273.1, from coordinate 4,503 downwards.
ATTGTTGCTATGTATATTGGTCATAGTCATAGCGCCTATAATAGAAGATCAGTGCAATGATAGACATGTCATTCTTTTAAATTCAAAATCTAGCTGTGTTTGTTGTCCAGTTGAACACTGTTACTTTGAACATGCCTTAACAAGTTTCAAAAAGGAAATAAATTATAAGTGTATGCTTATTCAAGTTCAAGGGAGAAATTGGTTCAGGCTTTATATACTTTATGTATGAAGTTACTGTGGTTGCTATCAGTATCGTCACTTAGCATTTACTCTGCTGCCAGTACTAGTAGAAGTAGAATGTGGCAGGACGGTGTGGGACAGGGACTTGTATCGGGCAGCTTTGAGGCAGGCTTCGTCCAGGAAGAATATATGCCATGAGGAAGTAGGAAGGCGGCCTTACTGCTTTGGATACTCAACACATTTTTAATTTTCTGACTTTTGCCATTTCAGCAAACCAGTCCTGTGAGACCTTGCTAAATTTTTAATTATTATTTAAATTATGGAGGTGATTTACAGTGACATAGTTTAACGAGTGCATGGGAGAATTGGACAATATTCATGTATGAGGATTTATAATTGAAGTACATCTTGAAGTGTGTCACAGCCCTTGTCCTAAGACTAAGATTAGTCCAGTTTTTGAGAATTTGACATCTCAGGCAGTGTCATTTGTTATCAAGTGTTATAGGCTATAGATCTATGTATCTGTCAAGATTTATATTTTTTCTTTTTTCATGATGTGGATTGACCATTAGTGTATTTGCCATGTATAGGTATACACAATACAATTTGAATTTTCTTTATCTCTTAATTCCAATTATCTCTCTGCTCTGAATTCTTTTATCTCTTTTAAAACTTAAAATTTAAAGTGCCGTAAATCAGTCATATTTTATATAAAAGCTTTATAACATTTTCAGTGGCATATTTCTATCTTGTTCATGCATTGTAAACATCAGGGAAAGCAGCATTGGTAGGGTTTTTGACAGAGCAACTTGTCGGTTCTTACAATTATGGGTTTTGTCAATACTCAATATTTGGAAGCATGACGCCTTGTCATTTCAACTTTTTATGGTGATTTTTGCACCGGAATGGTTTGTTGACTTGTATGAGGTACCGGTAGGACCCATTTTATTTAGTTAAATTGAAATGAAAAATTTATTTCATGTCATCTGGGATAATGTCATATTAAAGCTCTGAATCTTAATTTTTCTTCGGCAGAAAAACTTTATTGTAATTGTAGCGATATTGTAATTGTAGTCTGAACAGATTTTGATTTTCACTACCTACCAGATTTTTTTTTTTCCTTTTCCAGAAAGCTTGAAACATTTTAATTTTAAGTTTTCACTTTGTTTATATATTGGCAGTTCAAGGGAGATAATTGAATTTTTTTCCATGTATTTTCTTATCTTCATATAGTATTAAAATATTATGGTCTTTTTTAACCAACCTTTGTAAAATTGCTTTTTTACAAAGGCCTTTATGGTTCTCTTTCACCGTTTTAGAACTGTCAGTCTTGGGAATAGCATTGCATCTCAATTTATTTTTGGGGTTTTAGTTTTAATTCTCATGTTATAATTCAAATTGAGCCGATTTGATTAGTTGTGTTATCACTCTGGGTATTTCTTAGCCTACCCATATTTCACTTAAAATTTAATTCTGATAAATTTTTACATTGGCCTATACATTTATTTTTTTTTTTTTTTATCTCTTGATAACCTCCAGCCATAGTCCAGCATGCCTCCTTTTTTAAGTACTGATACTGTTGTTGGACACTAGATTTGTCAAAATTCAACATTTCTTTCAGTTCAGCAGTTTTTGTCACTGCTGGAAAGGCCATGTAAAATGAAGTAATGATGCATGCTTTTTGAATTCTGAAATGGAATTAGTGTGGTTTTAGTCTTATTTGCAACTCTTTTTTAAAAATTATTACATCTTTTTATTCTTGCCGATTATTTTTCATTTATAAATCACTACTAAGTTCATATCTTTTCTTCTCATTTTTAATATATTGATTATTATTATTATCAATGTTTTTTTTGTTTTTTTTGTGGGTTTTTGATGGCCATCCAAATCTTTGTTCTTATACAAATCTGGTTCATCGTTCATTGATAATGTTAATGTTATTGTTTTCTTGTTAAAATTTCATCTTTTCATTTCATGTCAGAGAATCTGAGAGATTGCATTTCATTAAAATTAAGACAAAAAAATAAAACTACTTCAATGTACCCCAAGCCTTCTTGCTTTTCTTTTCCCAATTATATTTTAACATGTGTCTGTGTCTAAGAGGGTGAAAGTGAAGATTATGTTGCTCTGTGTCGCTTATTCTTGTAAACTTAAAATGTCTGGTTCCAATGTGTGCTTTTGTTAATTTTACGCATCACCATTGGATTTCTTTCATTTTCATTTCATTTTTCATCAGGGTGCTATTCACTGCTATTCATTTCTCCAGTTTCTTCGTAATAATAAACCTTTGTTCGGTTTGGTGCAAGTAGTTTTGATTTTTTTTTTTTCACTTTCGTTTTAAGCTTGTCTGAGTGTGTTTCGTAATAATTGGACCAATCTGAGATGTTCTACTTTTACCTAACTTATACTTATTACTGTCACTGTCATCCTTATCTGTGTCTGTTGCTGTTATTGTTACTTTTCAACTTTGTCGTCAATATTGATCTACTTTCGCTTGAATTTGCCATCACAAAACATTACGCTAAACGTACCAAAGACAATAGAAGTCTATTATAAATAAAATTTATACACATATATATTCATATATATTCTACTACTACTACATACAGTAGAATCCTGATAACACGAACTCCAAGGGACCAACGAAACTGGTTTGTGTTGTTATCAAGAATTTGTGTTAAGAGGAGTGAGGAAAATAACCCGATTTGAAGTTCGGAACAATAATTTTTACATGTGTTTTCTCGAGGGGGCGTGGGGGGTGAAGATTTAGTTGATCGAAATCGAAGTGCGTTGATGGAATGAATGATGCTGCCATGGTGTATGCAAAACAACCCGACACAAGCTTTGTCCCCTGCAGTCGGCCAAAAAATAAACGGAGAGGCAGGTGTGTTATGGAAAGGGGGGGGGGGGGGGTGTTGCAAGCGGTGAACTATAGGGTGACCAATGGAGGCTGGGGCTACCTATAATGATGTTTCCTATGGAGGAGGGCATCAACACGCTAAGTGACGCGATGGGAACACAATGCCTTGCGGTAGCGGTAGAGAGCCTGCGTACGACAGCACAGCAAGCCTTACGGCACAGTGTGTAGTCAATTACCTCTAAGTCTAAGAAATCTACTCTATGAGGCAGTGGTGTTTGATGCGTCTGTGTACCCTTCACCTCCCCCTTTCCATTTATGTGTAAAGGCACCTTTTTAATTTCAATACGTGCGCGTCTCATGGCTCGCATCGATGCGAAGCTTTGTTGGTGCAAGAAAAAGTAGGAAAACATGGAAAAAGTTAACCTGAAGCGCCGGTTTCGTTTCGTGTAAAAAAGATCTAGTAAAATTTGAGTTCGCGTTAAAGAATTTTGCATTAGTTGAATAAAGAAGGAAAAAAAACGGGGATTCGTGTCAGTTCGTGTTAAGGGCCAAATTCGTGTAAAACGGGTTTGTGTTAAAGTTAAATTTAAATGAATTCCACTGTATTTGTAAGATTCACTCAATCCTGAATGTCTAGCATAAATATATCTTAATATAAGCGAGTGTCAAAAGGCATGCAAATTTGTCTAAATTAAGTCACTGCACTAGGCCAAGATTGTTCAGACAGTATATTAAGAGGTTTGTGAACAATGGAATTAGGCTTAAAAAAACAGGGCCGACATTTTTTTTCTCATTGTGGAAAGAAATGTTGAACTAACCCAACAAAATAGTTTCAAAAGCCATTTGATATTGTGTAGTTCAGTTCTGGCTGCTGACCCTGTACTAGTACTAGGTTGACTGTTGGGGTCAAGAGGGATTAGGTCTAACTTTCATACCTTTTTCTTCGCTCCTCACTAAGGGACTTTGGATTAAAATTAAATTAAAATTAAAATAAAGAACCTGAGAACAAAATCAGGACTCATCAACGTTGCTTTTTCTTTTTTTGTCAAAGTCAAATTGGTATTAGTATCAATTGAATTAAAAGTAATTAATGCTAGGTGTACTCTTACATGTACTTTATGAATTACAAACTGATGAATACAGTATTTACTTTTAAACTTGAACAATGATTTTGATTTTATCACAATCACTCACAGTACCGGTACAACGAAGATGTGTAGGCCCTACTTTATATTTATACTTGACCAATCAACAAAATGGCCAATACCAAAAGTAAAAGAAAATCCTAAAACTAAAATGGTTCTCAAATTAAATTGTCATCAAACGTTTCATTATTTTTTCTTAACTTTTTTGTTGAAAACTGCCATTGTCCTATCACTGTCAGTGTCGGAGAAAAAGAACCAGGACTGGAATATGGAAAACTGACAATTTTTTACATTATATATAATATATATAATATATTA
>JBCJKE010447272.1:0-18479 GCA_039654525.1 Melibe bucephala | reverse complement strand
CCAAAATTGAGTTTTCTTGGGCGTTTTGTTGCCGGCTCGTACTGAAAACTACTCAACCCAAAATTGAGTTTTCTTGGGCGTTTTGTTGCCGGCTCGTACTGGTTCACAATAAACAATAAAATACATTCATATGACGATTTAATTGGCAATTTAAATAAATTGGAACTTCAATTGTTTCCCTCGCCCAGGCTTCACAGCTGGCAATGAAGTCCGCCTCTCTTTTTTAATATTATCTAGAGAACAGACTATAAAGGCGATTAGCCTACACTTAGCTATCGCCGCTCAGTTCTACTTAGCGCAAAGTCCAGTGCATCATCTCCGTATGGTGAACGTGCCCTAAAGTGATCAGTGTGGTCTAGAGGTACTCGAGAGGTTGCGGGTTCGAGTCACGCTGCGGGCCCTCGGGAAAGGTTTTATATGTATGCCAAATTTTCCTCACCCACACTGAGGTGTAATGAGTACTTGGCTGTAAATGCTGTTGACTTGGGACCCCTTGTAAGACGCTTTGAGAACAGTTAGTGGATCATGCGCTATAAAAAAAGCTCCACTTTTTTTTAAAGTACATGAAATATAAGTCGAATCAGTGAATGATTCTGATTGCAGAATATCCCAATCAATGAATAAATGTCTATTGGCTTTCCACCCTCTCTATACAGTTGGATAGTGAAACAAACATTTCATAGACTTCATAAACAGGAACTCATTATCAATCATTTTGTCGAAAATACATTCAGCACATTGATGTGTATGTGTGCAAAATGCTAATTGATGCCATTCACAGCTTTGGAACGTATCAATCGATAAAAGTGTGGGAATCTAACTTTTTCTCATAGTAAATAAATTGTGTATCCAGTCTTCCAGTTCTGTATTGACATTGTTATATCCAGTATAATCAACCGGACTACGAGAGTTACCATTTCGTCCTATAAACAGTGTACATTCACAATAGACAGTAATCAATAATTTGTTTCTAAAACTCGCCGGTTTCAGAATCCTCAAAGACCTTTGACCGTAAGACACAATCTCACTGCACTCATCAACCCTTGTCACAGCTATACACCAACCTTTTTCTCCCCGGGGGAACCTGCAATGATACAGAGGGAGATTCTCTTCTCTCCTAGTACACCTGGTACACCTGGTACTGTGTCACTCAATATGCGTTTGCTACACCTAATTCAGGTTGAGCCCAGTAAACAACCAAGAAAGACTTGATGACACCTAGGAATGACGAACAATACTCCTGGGAGACTTGGACCCGTCTATGGCTGAGGGTCAGCAACTCCAGTCTTGGACGTAAAACTCCACTCTCGCTACAAGTACACATAACTATGTAATGCCTTCATATATCTGATCAAGGAGGGAGCATCAAGTACCACCAGGACGGACCGCATGGTTACGACTTTGAAATTACCATCGGTTACCAAACTTGACGACTCTCGGGCACCGTTGTACTTGAGACAAACTTTTCCCATCTGAGAGTGGCATGAAAATTCATAGAACAAAGACGATGTGCCTCAGCAAGGCAACTGAAGATCATAATTGCCCGGGGAACTGGATAAGTCGAATAATGAGGGCACACACGTGGTAGCCAACCACAATGACCCTAGCCTTGATACTTCAGATAAAGAACTTCTACAAGGCATAGAAGGCTAGGGTCCTAGAATCTAACTAAATAAAAAAGGTTTAGAGAATGCTACAGAATAATGCCTAATGGAAGCATTCACTGACATAGTTTACTTCCATTGCATGGCAACATTTGGAACAAAGAAACCATCAGAAAATCCAGTTGTTTTAAGAAAAATGTGACAGAGAGAAATGGAGAAACTCCGAAGAGAAAAGAATGTCATGAAAAAACAGTGTGGAAATGCACCAATGCAGCAGGGTCTGAAAAGGTAGGTGTTGAACGTCTTGTGGAAACAGTGCAAGAAAAAGTGTACTTAGCAAGGCAGGAAGAATAAGGAAGAATATCCAACAGAAACAGTCAAGGACAAGGTTATTTGGAAACACTTCAATATGGTAGACAGCTAGCTCTTTGAATAACCGCGATCAGGCAGGCTGAATATAAAGCAGACTGAACTGGAACGTCACCGAATAAAGACACAGTGACCAGTGGAAAGGAGAGGACCCTGGCGAAATACAAGTACTTGTATTGCCAGGAGAACCAGAAGTGTTATTAAATACTTCCCCACGTATGAAAGAGGACTTTGAATCCATTACACAGACAACAGCATCCAAATAGACATCAGGCCATGACCAAACGGTATTCCATATCTTGTGTACAAGAAATGTTCAGAGACACGCAAGGTTCGGTATAAGATCATGCTCAGTGCCTGGATCAATAGCCATATAAGTGATCAGTGGAACAGAGTTGAAGGGATGTACATTCCGAAAGAAAAGGATCCATCCGAGATCAGTCAGTTCAGGGATATTTTCTTGGTAAACATTGAAGCAAAGATCTTCTTCACAATAACTGTCAAATGTCTGACAAAATATTATGTGCTGAAGAATGACAATGTCAACATAGCTGTACAGAAAGGCGGTGTCCTTTTGATGTGTGGGTGTCTTGAACATGCTGGTATGATGTTGGAGTTGACACAAAATGCTAAATCAAACAAGCTCGACCTCAATGTGATATGGCTTGATCTGGCAAACTCATACGGTTTTGTGCCCCACAAATCACATGGTTTGCATTGGAGATGTACTTGGGGCTGGGGGGGGGGGGTTCTGTAGTTTAGTTGGTAATTCGTTGTGATCTAGAAAAAGTTCACCTGGTATAGGAAGGAGGGAATCCCACCAGAACCACTGAGGGGGAAAAGAAGGCAGTCTCAGGGCACTGGGTATCATGAAAACTGCTGATCCTGGTCTCCATACAGTGTCGGAGGTTAAAGGCCAAAACACTTTGACAGAGTTGTCGCAGTACACCCGCCCCGTCTATTTCAACTTTCATTCCCCTCAAGCTTTATGGACTTCTTGTATATAAAAACCACTCAACCCAGAAATGGAGTTTTCTTGGGTATTATGTTGTTGGCTAGCACTGGCTCATAATTAACAATAAAAATACATTCATATGCCGATTTACTTGGCAATTTAAATAAATTGGTACTTCAATTATCTCCCCTGCCCCGGCCTCACAGCCGTCAGTAATGTCAAACTCATTTCTTCTTATCTATTGAATAGAATGGCGACTAGCAAACACTTAGCTGACTTCTGTATTGCACGAAGTCCAGTGTTTCCGTGCCGCATGGCGAACGAGCCCTGAAGTAATACGTCGAACCAGTGAATGATCCAGTTCCTTAATGAATGTCTACTTGCTGTCCACCCTCTGTATACAATACAGATTTCGCAAACAAGTAAACATTGTCAATCATCATGTCAAAACTGAAAATGCATTCCGCACACTTATGCATGGACGTAAAATGCATGCTGATTACAGCCACTGAAAGGTTTGGATTGTACCCATTGAATCCGATAACAGTGTGAGAAATCAAAAATGTTCTCATAGAAAATACATTCTGTATCACGTCTTCCAGTCCTGTATTTCCTCACATTGCTATATCCAGTAAATCAACGGTACTGTGTGAGTTACCACTTCGTATAATAAACAGTGACATAAAACAATGATCAAATAATATTTTTCTATAACTGGCCGCTTGTAGCGGCTGGTTGAATATAAAGCAGAATGCAATGGAATGTGACCTAGAAAGGGCATGTAGCGACCACTGGAAAGGAGAGGACCTTGGCGAAATACAGGGACTTGTATGGCCGAGGAACTAGACGTTAATAGAAAAATAGAAAACAGTTCGAGTCTATTTCATAGAGAGCAAGAGCCAGGACCAATAAACGGTATTCCATATCTTATGTATAAGAAATGTTTGAAGGCACGCAAAGTTCGGTATGAAATCCTGTACAATGCCTGCATCATTAGCCATACATGGGACCTGTGGAACAGAGGTGGCTGATGAAGGGATGTACATTCCGAAATTAAAAGACTCATCCCATATCAATCAGTTCAGGCCTATATCCCTGGTAAGCATTGAAGGAAATATGCACTTCACTATAACAGGCAAACGTCTGGCAAGATATTTCATGCTGAAGAATGACTATATCGACATAGCTGTACAAAAAGTTGGCGCGCCTATGATGCCTGGGTGTTTGTAGTACATGCTTAGATGATCTGGGAGTTGGTGCAAAGAGCTAAATCAAACAAGCACAACCTTAACGTGTTAAGATTTGATTTCGCAGTCGTATATATCTCTGACACACATAAAATAATATGGCTTGCACTGGAGATGTGCCATGTCCCTGAGGACATCAGCAAAATTATGAAATCCTACTTTGGTGGCCTTAAAATGAGGTTCTCAACGGATGAGTACAACACGAAGTGAGTAGAACTACAAACAGGAATTGTTATGGGATGCAGAGTTTTTTCTATCCTGTTCGTCATGGCCATGCAGACACTATTCAAGGCTACCAAGTCGTGTACGAAGGCAGACTTTGGTGACGGACTCCAAATGAAGCCACTCAAAGCTTTCATGGACAATGCCGCCAACAGAAGGGAATGCCAAATGAGTCCTAGGAAGATTGGACCATTTGATAGGCTGGAGGGGGATGGAATTCAAACTCAAACAATTAACGACGCTAGCCAAGGGAAAGACTAGATCTGACACCGCCTTCAGGATAGGAAGACAACAGATACCAAATGTATATGAACATCCCGTTAAAAGTCGTGGGAGATGGTACGATACCCCAACTTGAGACACCAAGACATCTCTTCAACCCTCTCTATACAGTTGGATGGTTGGAATCAACATTCCATAGATTTCTTAAACGGGTACACATTGTCAATCATCATGTCGAAACTGAAAGTGCATTCCATACACTTACATTATGCATGAACGTAAAACACTAATTGCTGCCACTCACAGCTTTGGACCATACCCATTCAACCTAATAAAGTGTGAGAAATCTAAATTTTTCTAATAGGAAATAAGTTGTGTGTCCAGTCCTCCAGTCCTGTATTTCCTCACATTGTTTATTATCCAGTAAACCAACCGGACTACGAGAGTTACCATTTCGTCCCCTAAACAGTGTACATCCACAACAGACAATAATAAAAACAACATTTTTCTTTAAGTCGCCGCTTGCAGCATCCCCAAAGACCTTAGACCGTAAGACACAATCTCATTGCACTCACCAACCCTTGTCACAACTACGCACCAACTTTATTCTCTTTGTGAGAACCTGCAATGTTAAAGGTTCTCTTCTCTCAACACTTGGAGCTGTCTTACTCTATATATAATATACGTTTACTACACTTCCTTCGGGTTGAGCCAAAATACTGCCTACTTAGACTGGCTGACAGCTAGGAAAGACAAGCAATTCTCCCGGGTGACTTGGAACTTCTATGGCAGAGGGTCGGCAACCGCAGTTGGGGACGTAAAATCCAACACTCGCTACAAGTACACATAACTATGTAATGTCCTCAGATACACGATCAGAGAGGGAGTATCAAGCACCAACAGGATGAATCGCACGGTTGCGACATGGAAAGACTCACCAGTCATCGAAAATGACCACTTCCGGGCACTGTTTCACTTGCGGCAAACTCCTCCCATCTGAGTGAGGAATGAAAATTCATAGGACTAAGACGAAGTGCCGCGATAAGGCAACTGAAGATCATAATTGCTCCGGGAAACCGGATAAGTCGAATGAGGAAACTCACGTGGTAGCCAACCACAATGACCTCAACCTTAATACTTCAGATGAAGAACTTCTACAATCCTTAGAAGGCAAGCGTCCTAGAATCAAATTCGCTCCAGCAATGGCCAAAGAATGAGAAGCACTCAACGGCGACTTACTGGGTAAACTAAATAAAAAAGGTTTAGAGAATGCTACAGAATAATGCCTAATGGAAGCATTCACTGACATAGTTTATTTCCATTGCATGGCAACATTTGGAACAAAGAAACCATCAGAAAATCCAGTTGTTTTAAGAAAAATGTGACAGAGAGAAATGGAGAAGCTCCGAAGAGAAAAGAATAGCATGAAAAAACAGTGTGGAAATACCCCAATGCACCAGAGTCCGAAAAGGTAGGTGTTGAACGTCTTGTGAAAAGAACAGTGTCCAAGACACAGTGTGCTTAGTAAGGCAGGAAGAATAAGGAAGAAGATCCAACAAAAACAGTCAAGCACAAGGTTCTTTGGAGACACTTCAATATGGTAGACAGTCCTTTGAACAACCACGATCAGGCAGGCTGAATTTAAAGCACACCTAGAAAAGAGACAGCGACCAGTGGAAAGGAGAGGGCCCTAGCGAAATACAAGGACGTGTATGACCGAGGAACCAGACATGTTATTATACACTTCCAAACGAATGAAAGAGGTCTTTGAGTCTATTCACAGACAACAGCAGCCAAATAGATAGCAGGCCAGGACCAAACGGTATTCTATATCTTGTGTACAAGAAATGTTCAGAGACACGCAAGGTTCGGTATAAGATCATGCTCAGTGCCTGGATCAAAAGCCATATAAGTGACCAGTGGAACAGAGCTGAAGGGATGAACATTCCGAAAGAAAAGGATCCATCCAACATCAGCCGGTTCAGGCCTATTTTCTTGGTAAACATTGAAGCAAAGATCTTCACAATAACTGGCAAACGTCTGACAAAATATTATGTGCTGAAGAATGACAATGTCAACATAGCTGTACAGAAAGGCGGTTTGCCTTTGATGTGTGGGTGCCTAGAATATGTTGGGATGATGTTGGAGTTGATTCAAAGAGCATATTCAAACAAGCTCGACCTCAACATGATAAAGTTTGATCTGAGAAACGCATACGGCTCTGTCCCCCATAAAATCATATGGCTTGCATTGGAGATGTACTTGGGGAGGGGGGGGGGGGGGCTGTGTAGTTTAGTTGGTAATTCGTTGTGATCCAGAAAACGTTAATCGGGTACAGGAAGGATGGAATCCCGCCAGAACCACCGAGAGGAAAAACAAGGCAGTCCCAGGGCACTGGGTGTCAATAACTCAGTATGATTTGGTCTCCTTTGAGTGTCAGAGGTTTTAAGGCCGAAACACATTGATCGAGGTATCGCACTACACACATCTAGTCTGTACTTTCAACTTTCATCCAACTTGAGCATAAACGGATTTCTTGTATATAAAAACCACTCAATCCAAATATTGGATTTTCTTTGGCATAATGTTGCCGGCTTGTAATGTTTCATAATACACAATACAATACATTCATACGACGATTTATTTGGCAATTTAAATTAATTAGAACTTCAATTTTTTCCCTCGCCCCCGCCTCAAAGCCGTCAATAATATCCAACAAGAACCACTGAGAGGGAAAAGGAGGCAGTCTCAGGACACTGCGTGTCATGAACTCTGCGGGTCCTGGTCTCCATACAGTGTCAGAGGCTAAAGACCGAAACACTTTGACAGAGTAGAGGTGTCGAATTGCACCCGCCCCGTCTATTTCAACTATCAATCCCCTCAAGCTTTACGGATTTCTTGTATATGAAAACAACTCAATCCAAAAATGGAGGCTTTCTTTGGTATAATGTTGCCGGCTAGTATTGGTTCATAATTAACAATAAAAATACCTTCATCTGACGATTTACTTGGTTATTTCGATTAATTGGAATTTCAATTCTTTCCCCTGCCCCGGGCTCACAGCCGTCAGTAATGTCCAACTCATTTCTACTTATCTAATGGAATGGCGACTAGCAAACACTTAGCTGACTTCTATATTGCACAAAGCCCAGTGTTTCCGCGCCGCGTGGCGAACGAGCCCTGAATTTATAAGTCAAATCAGTGAATGATTCCGATTGCCCAATGATCCAGTTAATTAATGAATGTCTACTTGCTGTCCACCCTCCGTATATATTTGGAAGGTCAAACAAACAACATTCCATAGATTTCACAAACAGGTACACATTGTCAATTATTATGTTAAAATTGAAAATGCATTCCGCACATTTATACATGGACTTAAAAGACTAATTACTGCCACTCATAGCTTTGGGTTGTACCCCTTGAACCCGATAGAAGTGTGAGAAATCCAATTTTTTCAAATAGAAAATACATTGTGTATCCAATATTCTAGTCCTGTATTTCCTCACATTGTTAAATCCAGTAAATCAACTGGACTGCGAGAGTTCCCATTCCGTCCCATAAACAGTGGATATAAAAACAATAATCAAATAATATTTTTCTATGACTTGCCGCTAGCGGCTGGTTGAATATAAAACAATGAAATGGAATGTGACCTAGAAAAGACATATAGCGACCAGTGGAAAGGAGAGGACATTGGCGAAATACAGGGCCTTGTATGGCCTGGGGAACCATTAGTGTTAATAAACACTTCCCCGCCTAGAAAAGAGTCCGAGTATATTTCATAGAGAGCAAGAGCAATGAGCAATAAACGGTATTCCATATCTTATGTACAAGAAATGTCTGGAGGCACGCAAAGTTCGGTATGAAATCCTGTACAATGCCTGCGTCAATAGCCATACAAGGGGCCAGTGAAACAGAGCTGAAGCGATGTACACTCCGAAATTAAAAGACTCATTCGATATCAGTCAGTTCAAGCCTATCTCCCTGGTAAACATTGAAGGAAATATTTTCTTCACAATAACTGGCAAACGTCTGGCAAGATATTTCATGCTGAAGAATGACTATATCGACATAGCTGTATAGAAAGTTGGCGCCCCTATAATGCCTGGGTGTCTGGGAACATGCTGGAATGATCTACGAGTTGATACAAAGAGCTAAATCAAACAAGCTCGACCTTAACGTGATATGATTTGATTTCGCAAACGTTAACGTCTCTGACACCCATAAATTCACATGGCTTGCACTGGAGATAGGCCATGTCCCTGCTGTAGACATCAGAAATATTCTGACATCCTACTTTGGTGGCTCTAGAATGAAATTCTCAACTGATGAGTACAATACGAAGTGAGTAGAACTACAAACAGGAATTGTTATGGGATGCAGCGTTTTTACTATCCTGTTAGTCATGGCCAAACAGATCCTACTCGACGCTATCAAGGCCTATATGAAGGCAGACTTTGGTGATGGACTCCAAATGAATCCACTCAAAAAATTTATGGATGATACTGTCAATAGAAGGGAATAACAAATAGTCCTAGGAAGATTGGACCACTTGATAGGCTGGAGCAGGATGGAGCTCAAATCCAAACAAATAAGGGAGTCCGACGCTAGCTAAGGGAACGATTACATCTGACACAGCCTTCAGGATATGCAACCAGCAGATACCAAATGTGGGATTACAAGCACTGGGAGATGGTACGACACCATACCTTGAGACACCAAGGGGTGATTGAAGTGAACAATTGAACCAGAAAAAGGGGTTCAAGGTTTTTAGCAGAACTTGCATACATGGAAATTCAAGATCTGGAAACTTCAGTTTATAGTGATCCCAAAATTGTTATTGCTACTGGTGACAGTTAAATATGAGATAGCCGTCTCCAAGGTTCAGCGATTAGAAGCCAAAAAAAAATAAGTGCACTGGAAAGTAGTTGGGCTTTTTACAATGCTTAACAGATGCGGTGATGAAAGTAGGCTAATCTCTGATCACCACCGAATACAAACCCAGAAAGTCAGGCGTCTGCTTATGTATCAGAATTACCACGGTGAATCTGTCAAATCCATCGAACCATCCCTCAAAACACCGATGAAATGGAGAGGGCATGAAATAATTCAAGACAAAACAGAAACTCTAAATATCAAGAGATTATGGGCACGAGCAATATAATATGAATAGCATGGGTTTGGTAGTGCAGTATATTATAGACCGCATGACAATGTGGTCCATAGCATCGCAAGAGAATCCAAAAACATGGTCATCGATGCGATAAGAAAAGTGAGTTTTTGTTTTGTTTTGTTTTGTTTTGTTTTGTTTTGTTTTGTTTTTTTGTTTTGTTTTTGTTTTTTGGGGGGGTGGGGGGGGGGGGGGTACGGGACTGTAGAGTGCGGTCCAGAAAGCTCGACAGGGTTAACTGACAACATGGAAACAAGTCATTCAAAGATCCCTCACTTGGAACGAAGTATAGCGCATGGCGTCACTGAAACTGACCTCCATTATACAGGAAAACTGCGACCCCTTACCAAGAAAAGCCAACTTGGCAAGAAGGTATAAATAGGAATGGGAAATAACTGCTATGTGGTGGCTACGAAACCTTGAAGCTTGTCCTGAATGACTGTAAGGTTGTATTGGCAGCTGGCTGGTACATTTGGAAGCACAAGAGAGTGCTCAGTACCCTTGTTAAAGTATTGCACAACCGACGGGAAACAGAGTGTTCAACATTTTAGAAATTAGAATGATCCGCTACTTGGAGGCTCGGTAGCTTTGTTGGTAAGTCGTCGTGATCCAGAACAAGTGAACCGGGTATACGTAGAATCAAATGCAACCAGGGCCACCGAAGGGGAAAAAGAAGGCAGTCTCAGGACTCTGGGTGTCATGAACCCTGTACTCAATGACCTGGTCTCCTCAGGGTTTCAGAAGTGTAAGGCCGAAACAACTTGATCGAGGTGTCGCATTACACCAGCCTCGTCTATACTTTCAACTTTCATCCCTCTCGAGTTTTAACGGACTTCTTGTATATAAAGCACGTCAACTCAAAAATTGATTTTTTTTTTTTGGGTTTGTATTGGTTCACAATTAACAATAAGAAATACATTTATATGACGATTTACTTGGCAATTTAAATTAATTGGAACTTCAATTCTTTCCCTCGCCCCGGCTTAACATCCATCAAGATTGTACAACTTTACTCTACATATCTACTGAGTAGAATGACGATGAGCCAACACTTAGCTATCGCCGCTCACTTTCTACCTTGCACAGCGCCGCGTGGCGAACGAGCCCCTAAGTAATAAGTCGAATCAGTGAATGGCTCCGATTGCCGAATGTCGAAATCAATGAACAAATGTCAACTGGCTTTCCACCCTCTCTATACAGTTGGATGGTTAAACAATCAACATTCCATAGAATTCTTTAAAAAGTACTCATTGTCAATCATCATGTCGAAATTGAATGTGCATTCCGTACACTTAAGCATGGACGTAAAGCACTAATTACAGCCACTCACAGCTTTGGACCGTACCCATTCAACTCAATAAAATGTGAGAAATCTAAATTTTTCTAATAGTATAGGAAATAAGTTGTGTGTCCAGTCCTCCAGTCCTGTATTTCCTCACATTGTTTATATCCAGTAAACCAACCGGACTACGAGAGTTACCATTTCGTCCCATAAACAGAGTACATTCACAATAGACAGTAATCAATAATATGTTTCTTTAAGTTGCCGGTTGCAGAATTCTGAAATAGCCTAGACCGCAAGACATAATCTCACTGCACTCACCAACCCTTGTCACAACTACTCACCAACTTTATTCTCCCCGTGAGAATCTGCAATGCTAAAGATTCTCTTCTCTCAACACATGGTACTGTCTCAATCTATATACCTTTGCTTCACTTTCTTCGGGTTGAGCCCAAAATACTACCTACTAAAACTAGCTAACAGCTAGGAAAGACAAGCAATTCTCCGGGGAGACTTGGAACCATATATGGCAGAGGGTCAGCAAGCGCAATTCGGGACGTAAAATCCAACACTCGCTACAATTACTATGTAATAACTATGTAATGCCCTCAGGTATCAGATCAGGGAGGGAGTATCAAGTACCACCAGGACGGACCACGTGGTTACGACATGGAAATGCCTATCGGACATCGAACTTGACCACTTCCGGGCACCGTTGTCCTTGCTGAAAACTTCTCCTATCTCAGAGTGGAATGAAAATTCTTTGCACAAAGATGAAGTGTATAAATGAAGCAACTGAAGAAGATAATAATCGTACAGGGGAAACCGATAAGTCGAATGAGGACACACGTACCAACCACAATGACCTCAGCCTAGATACTTAAGATGAAGAACTTCTCCAAGCCGTAGAAGGCAAGCGTCCTAGAATCAAATTCCCTCCAGCAATGAGTAAAGAATGGGAAGCCCTCGGTGGCGACTTACAGGGAATTAGGGAATGCTACAGAATAATGCCTGATAGAAGCATTCACTGATATAATTTACTTCCACTGCACGGCAACAATTGAAACAAAGAAACCATCAGAAAACCCTAGTACTGAGAAGACACCGTTGGCAGAATAGAAAGAAATGGAGAAGCTCCGAACAGAAAAGGACGTCCTGTAAAAGCAGTATAGAAAAAAACAGCAATGCACCAGAGTCCCAAAAGTTGGACTTGAACGTGTTGTGGGAACAACTGTACGCAAGACACAGTGTACTTAGTAAAGTAAAAAGAATAAGGAAGAAAAATAACCAACAGAAACTGTCAAGGTCAAGGTTATTTAGAAACCCTTATTAATATGGTTGATAGGTCCTTGAACAACCATGATCAGGCTAGCCGAATGTAAAAAAGAATGAAGAAATGCCATCTAGACGAGACATATAGCGGTGGAAAGAAGAGGACCTTGGCAAAATACAGGGACTCGCATGGCCGGGGGAACCAGAAGTGTTAATGAACACTTCCCCAACTAGAGTATAGGAGTTCGAGTCCATTACACAGAAAGCAACAGCCAAATCGGCAGCAGGCCAGGACCAAATGGTATTCCATATCAAGTGTACAAGAACTGTCCTAAGGCTCGCAAGGTTTGGTATAAAATCCTGTACAATGCCTGGATCAAAAGCCATATAAGAGACCAGTGTAACAGAGTTGGAAGGATGTACATTCCGAAATTAAAAGACTGTTCCGACATCAGTCAGTTCAGGCCTATCTCCCTGGAAAGCATTGAAGGACAGATCCTCTTCAAAATAACTATAACTGGCAAACGTCTGACAACATATCATGTGCTGAAGAATGACTATATCGACATAGCTGCACAGGAAGGTGGCGACCCTATGATGCCTGAGTGTCTAGAACATGCCGGGATGATCTGGGAGTTGATTCGAAGAACTGCATTATACAAACTCGATCTTGGCGTCATATGGTATGACATCGCAAACGCATACGTCTCTGTCAACCATAAAATCCTATTAAGCGCATTGGACATGTATCATGTCCCTGCAGACGTCAGAAATATTCTGAAATCCTACTTTAGTGACTTTGGAATGAGATCCTCAACTAATGAGTACAACACGAAGTGAGTAGAACTCAAACAGGAATTGTAATGGGATGTAGCGTTTCTACTATTGGCCATGCAGATCCTACTCGACGCTACCAAGGCCTATATGAAGGCAGACTTTGGGGATGGACTCCAAATGAATCCCCTCAAAGCATTCATGGATGATACTGTCAATAGAAGGGAATGCCAGTGCAGTTCTAGAATGATTGATAATTTGACAGACTGAAGCAGGAATGAGTTCAAACCCAAACAATTTAGGAGTCCGATGTTAACCAAGGGAACGATTAGATCTGACACAGCCTTCAGGATAGGGAGCCAGCATATACCAAATGTATATGAACATCCCGTTATTATAGTTGTGGGAGATAGTACGATACCTCACCTTGAGACACCAAGAGAGTGAGTGAGGTGACCCTTGACCTCAAAATGGGCTAAAGTTCTTTGACAGGAGCCACATCGCAGGGAAACTCAAGCTCTGAATACTTCAGATTATTCTGATCCCAAAATTGCTACCACTACTATTCATATATGGGACGGCCATCTCCAAGGTTGAGGGATTCGAAGCCAAATAAGTAATACACTAGAAGATGGTTGAGTTTTCCACAATGAAAAGATGCGGCCCTCTATTGCGATGAGGATATAGTCTCACTACCACTGATATCACTTTCAGAGGACTACAAAGTTGGAAATTCCAGGCTTCTGCGTAAGAATCAGAATTACCGCGGTGAAGCAGTCAAATCAATCGAACCATCCCTCCAAACACCGAGAAAATGGAGAGAGTATGAAACCATTCAAGACAAAAAAAACCCTCTAAAGACCAAGAGATTATGGACCAGGTGCAATATAAAATGATTGGCTTGAGTTTGGAAGTGTAATGGGTTTATAGAGTGCATGGGGTTCAAAACCCCATGAAGAGAATCCATAGACATGGCCATCAATGCGATACGAAAAGGTGAGGATTTGGGGAGGGGGGGGGGGGCTGCAGACGGCGGTCCAGTAAGCTCAACAGGGTTGGAATGTGATCTAGAAAAGACATACAGCGTTCAGTGGAAAGTAGACATAAATTACTTTCACTGCACATCAACAGTTGAAACAAAGAAACCATCAGAAAAACCCAGTACTGAGAAGACACCGTTGGCAGAATAGAAAGAAATGGAGAAGCTCCGAACAGAAAAGGACGTCCTGTAAAAGCAGTATAGAAATGCACCAATGCACCAGAGTCCGAAAAGTTGGGCTTGAACGTGCTGTGTAAACAACTGTGCGCAAGACACAGTGTACTGAGTAAAGTAAAAAGAATAGGAAAGAGAAAGAACCAACAGAAACTGTGACGGTCAAGGTTATTTAGAAACCCTTGTTAATATGGTTGATAGGTCCTTGACCAAACATGATCAGGCTAGCTGAATATGAAACAGAATGAAGAAATGTGATCTAGACGAGACATAAAACGACCAGTGGAAAGGAGAGGACCTTGGCGAAATTCAGGAACGTGTATGGCCGGGGGAACCAGAAATGTTAATGAACACTTCCCCAACTAGAGTATAGGAGTTCGAGTCCATTACACAGAAAGCAACAGCCAAATCTGCTGTACAAGAAATGTCCCAAGGCACGCAAGGTTTGGTATAAAATCCTGTACAATGCCTAGATTAGTAGCCATATAAGTGACCAGTTGGACAGAGCTGAAGGGATGTACAGTCCGAAAGAAAAGGACCCATCCGACATAAGTCAGTTCAGGTCTATCTCGCTGGTAAACGTTGAGAGATAGATCGTTCTCACAGTAACTGGCAAACGTCTGGCAAGATATCATGTGTTGGAGAATAACTATATCGACATAGCTGTACAGAAGATTGGCGTCCCTAGGATACCTGGGTGTCTAGCACACGCTGGGATGATCTGGGAGTTGATAAAAAGAGCTAAATCAAACAAGCTCGACCTTGGTGGGATATGGTTTAATCTCGCAAACGCATACGTCTCCGTCCCCCATAAAAGCATATGGCTGGCACTGGAGATGTACTATGTCCCTGCAGACATCAGCAATATTCTGAAATCCTACATTGGTGTCTCTAGAATGAGTTCTCAAATGATGAGTACAACACGATTGAGTAGAACTACAAACAGGAATTGTTATTGGATGTAGCGTTTTTACTTTCCTGTTCGTCATGGCCATGCAGATCCTATTCAACGGTTCCAAGGCATATACGAAGGCAGACTTTGGTTATGGACTGCAAATGAATCCACTCAAAGCTTTCATGGATGACATCGTCAACAGAAGGGAATAACAAATCAGTCCGAGGAAGATTGGACCATTTGATAGCCTGGAGTTAAAACCCAAACAATTAAGCGTCCGACGCTAGCCAAGGGAATGTATATCAACATCCCGTTAAAAGTCGTGGGAGATGGTACGATACCTCACCTTGAGACACCATGGGGTGATTAAATTGAACAATTGAACCAGAAAAAGGGCTCAAGGGTTTTTACAGAAGTGGCAGCCATGGAAATTCAAGTTCTGGATACTTCAGTGTATACTGATCCCAAAATTATTATTGCTACGGTTAAATATGAGATAGCCTTCTCCAAGATTCAGCGATTAGAAGCCACAATAGATGAATGCACTGGAAGGCAGTTGGGCCTTTCCCAATGCTTAACAGATGCGGCTCTCTACTGAAAGAAGACTAATCTCTCACTACCACCAAAGTCACTTTCAGAGGAATACAAACCTGGAAAGTCTTGGCTTCTATTTACATATCAGAACTACCGCGGTGAAGCTGTCAAATCCATAGAACCATCCCTCCAAACACCGAGAAATGGAGAGCGCTTGAAACCATTCAAGACAAAACAGAAACTCTTAATATCAAGAGATTATTGGCACGAACAATATATTATGATTGGCATGGGTTTGGTAGTGCAGTAGAATATAGACCGGATGACAATATGGTCCATAGCATCGCATGAGAATCCTGAAACATGGTCATCGATGCGATAAGAAAAGTCAGGTTTTGTGTGTGTGTGTGTGTGTGGGGGGGGGGGGACTGTAGAGGATGGTCCAGCACGCTCAACAGGGTTAAATGACAACATGAGAACAAGTCATTCAAAGATCCCTCAGTTGGAACGACATATGACGCATGCCATTACTGAAACTGAACTTCATCATACGGGCAACTGCGACCTCTTACCAACAAAAGCCAACTTGGCAAGAAGGTATAATGAGGATGGGAAATGCCTGCTATGTGGCGGCTATGAAATCTTGAAGCTTTTCCTGAATGGCTGTAAGGTTGCATTTACAGCTGTCGGGTACATTTGGAGGCACAAGAGAGTGCATAGTACCCTTGTTGAAACATTGCACAACGAAGCGGAAACAGAGTGTGTAACGGATAAGAAACTAGAATGACCCGCTACTTGGTTGGCTCAGTTGGTAAGTTGTCGTGATCCAGGGCAATGTGAACCGGGTATGCGAAGGATCAAATCCCCACCAAAACCACCGAGGGGAAAAAGAATGCAGTCTTAGGGCACTCGTCATGAACCCAGTGTGGCCTGGTCTCCTTAGGGTGTCAGACGTTTAAAGCCAGAACACCTTGATCGAGGTGTCGCATTACACCCCCTCGTCTTTCCAACCTCTCAAGTTTTAAAAGACTTCTTGTACATAAA
The DNA here is from genome assembly GCA_039654525.1 of Melibe bucephala. Classification (NCBI taxonomy): domain Eukaryota; kingdom Metazoa; phylum Mollusca; class Gastropoda; order Nudibranchia; family Dendronotidae; genus Melibe; species Melibe bucephala. Next base: position 1,673 of record JBCJKE010447272.1, on the reverse strand, counting down.
ACCACTCAAACCAAAATAAGGGAATTTTCTTGGGTATAATGTTGCCGGCTAGTATTGGTTAATAATTAACAATAAAAATACATTCATCTGACGATTTACTTGGCAATTTAAATTAATTAGAACTTCATTCGTTTCCCTCGCCCCGGCTTCACACTAGCCGTCAACAATGTCCAACTCTCTTTTACTTAACTATTGAATAGAATGGCGATTAGCAAACACTTAGCTCACTTCTGCATTGCGCAAAGTCCAGTGTTTCCGCGCCAGGTGGCGACGAGCCCCTTAGTAATAAGCCGAATCACTGAATGGTTCCGATTGCCGAATGATCTAGTTTATAAATAAATGTCTATTGGCTGTCAACTCTCTCTATATATTTGGAGGGTCAAACAATCAACATTCCATAGAATTCTTTAAAAAAGTACTCATTGTCAATACTAATGGCAAAATTGAAAATGCACTCCACACATTTATGCATGGACGTAAAATGCTAATTACTGCCACCCACTGCTTTGGATTGTACCCATTCAACCCAATAAAAGTGTGAGAAATCTAACTTTTTCTCATAGAAAATATGTTGTTTATCCAGTCTTCCAGTTCTGTATTGACATTGTTTATTATCCAGTAACTCAACTGGACTACAAGAGCTACCATGTAATACCCTAAACAGTGTACATTGTTTTGGTTTTTTTTTCGCAAAAGACAATAATCAAATAATTTCTTCTATAACTAGGCCGCTTGTAGCGACTGGCTGAATAGAAAACAGAATGAAATGGGGTGTTACCTAGAAAAGGCATGAATATAGCGATCAGTGGAAAGGAGATGACCCTGACGAAATACAAGGACCTGTATGGCCGAGGAACCAGAAGTGTTAATAAACACCGGAAGTGTAAAACACCGGAAGTCTTAATAAAAACCGGAAGTGTTAATAAACACCGGAAGTGTTAATAAACACCGGAAGTGTTAATAAACACCGGAAGTGTTAATAAACACCGGAAGTGTTAATAAACACTTCCCCACCTAGAGTAGAGGATTTCGATTCCATGATATAGAAAACAACCCAAATCGACAGTAGGCCGGGGCCAAACTGTATTCCATATCTTGTTTACAATAGAGAGCGTATGAAATAATTCAAGGCAAAAACAGAAACTTTAAGGATCAAGAGAGTATGGCCACGTGCAATATAATATGATTGGCGTGGGTTTGGAATGTAGTAGAGCGCATGTGGTCCAAATCGCTATCAAAGGAATCCAGAGACATGGTTATTAATACGATAAGGAAAGGTTAGGATTGGGGGGGGGGGGGGGGGTTGGCAACAGGGGAAGAGGGCATTCAAAACCCCCTGACATGGAATGCACTATGGCATATGCCGTCACTGAAACTAAGCTTTATCATAATATGGGCAACTAGGACCTCTTACTAACAAAAACCAACTTGGCAAAGTGGTATAAAGAGGATGGAAAATGCCTGCTATGTGGTGATTATGAAACCTTGAAACTTGACCTGAATGGCTGTAAGGTTGCATTGGCAGATGGCAGGTACATTTGGAGGCACAACAGAGTGCATAGTACCCTTGCTGAAGTATTGCACAACAAACCGGAAACATAGAGTGTGCAACAAATAAGAAAATAGATCGCTCCGCTACTTGGGGTGGGTGGGGGGGGGGGTTGGTGGGCTCA